>VMKM01001923.1:0-101036 GCA_008360985.2 Macquaria ambigua | reverse complement strand
GTGCCAACCTCTGAATTGTCAACACCTACAATGAACAGTGGAACAACTTTAAACCACAGTGAGTGAGAGTGTGCACGAGGATAGTGCACCAGACATGTGCATGAATGCATTGGTGGTTCAGTGGTAGAATTCTCGCCTGCCACGCGGGAGGCCCGGGTTCGATTCCCGGCCAATGCAATACACCTTTTCTCTTTCAAGCAGAGGAATGACTATGACTATCACTAGTGTGCTCACTATTAAATTTTCTGAGTGCACGAGGAATGTGCATGAATGCATTGGTGGTTCAGTGGTAGAATTCTCGCCTGCCACGCGGGAGGCCCGGGTTCGATTCCCGGCCAATGCAACACACTTTTCCCCCCATAACCATCATGTGAAAGCAGCAGGGGAATGACTGCAGATGCTGACGTCGATGATAATGCAGACTGCATTATACTGATTGATTTTGACATTAGGGCTAGAACAAATGATTATATTTTCAGTATCCATTAATCAATGTTTCATTTTTCGATGAATTGTTTAGCCTCTGAATTGTCAATAAATTATGTAAATGCCCTTTACAGTTTCCTACAGCTCAAGGTGACGTCTTCAAATTGGTTGATTGATCAACCAACAGTCCAAAGCCCAGAGATATTTCATTTACATTGATATAACACATAGAAAAGCAGCAAATCCTCACATTTGAGAAGCTGGAACTGGCAAATAGTTTTGTATTTTTGCTTGATAACAGACTTGAATGATTATCAAAGTAGTTGTCAATTTATATTTTACTCCTTCAGTCATTGATCTAAATGCAGTAGTACAGCTACGAGTAAAAGCAGAAGCAGAGCTTAATCCTCTGATCTGGTCGTCATCCAGGCCTCAATTACACACATACATCTGGACAGATGTTCAGGCCACGCTCTGTGAGTAAAACTAAACACTCACCAACACAACCACCATTCATCCTCGAACACATACACATGCATACAAAAGCACACACACTAGTTGTACTATATTTATACAGGCACAAATGGAAAGACACATCCGGCCCCTTTACCTAATTCTCCATCTGCTGACACAAACGCCAGCATCTAATTCAGTCTTACTGACACTGATTTAAGTGGAGAAAATGCAAATTCATTACAGGCTTTTCTCAGAGAGCTTTACAATACAATGATGCTAAAGTTTAGGAGAGCTGTTCTGTTACAGTACTCTTATAACTGACTTTGCATTTCATAAACTGCACTATACCAAGGATTTGATACACCTCCTTGGTCTCCTGAAAATATCCTCTGCACAGTATATGTGCTGTGAGATTTTAAAACTAACTTTTATCAGGTGTTTTTATTGTAAAAATGTATGTAAACCACATTTAGCTTTCTATATTTCAGGGCTGTTGGTGATTGACTTGTGATTTAGTGACAAGTGCTGTTGAAGTGACTCTAACCCAGAGTGCACAGTCACCAGCAGGAGGCAGCAGCACACAAGTGGAAACAGTGCAAGTTCAACCTTCAGTTTATCTGTCAGTTCTCACTTTAAAACTAAAAGAGGCAGAAATAAGAGACTCCAACATGTTAGCAGTCAGCTGTAGTAAACCTACTGGGCTTCAAAATGCTGAATGTAATAATTAGTCAATTAGTCAATTTTTCAAGTAAAAAGCAAAAAGCAATTTAAAGACATCACTTTGTGCTTTAGGAAATGGTGACACTAATTGTCAGATTAACTGATTGTAAAAATAACTGTTAGTTGCAGCCTCACTATAAAGATAAAAAGGGCAGTAAAATGTTAAGTTTTAATGGTAAAAACTACTGATTAAAAAAGCACATTTCCATCATGTACAAGAAGCAGGAGAATGACTTTTAAAAAGAGCATATTTCATAAAGTCCGTTCAAGGTGGGAATGCTGCGCCGTTACGTAGTAACAGAGGCGAATCGACGTCTTTGTAAATGGGGGAGCCAGCAGGACGGGACATGGGTGTGACATTTTGAAGACGCGTTATGTGTGTGACCCACATGCTTTTTTCCCCTATATCTATCATGTAAAAGCAGCAGGGGAATGACTATGCAGATACTGAATTGTTTAACCTCTGAATTGTCAACACCTACAATCAACAGTTTTCACAGTTGAACAACTTTAAACCACAGTGAGTGAGAGTGTGCACGAGGATAGTGCACAAACATTATGCACAGATGCATTGGTGGTTCAGTGGTAGAATTCTCGCCTGCCACGCGGGAGGCCCGGGTTCGATTCCCGGCCAATGCAACACACTTTTTCCAACACTTCCATCGTGTACAAGGAACAGGAGAATGACTTTTAAAAAGAGCATATTTATGAAGTCTGTTCAGAGCGGGAATGCTGCGCCGTTACGTAGTAACAGAGACGTCTTTGTAAATGGGGGAGCCGGCAGGACGGGACATGGGTGTGACGTTTTGAAGACGTGTTATGTGTGCCAACCTCTGAATTGTCAACACCTACAATGAACAGTGGAACAACTTTAAACCACAGTGAGTGAGAGCGTGCACGAGGATAGTGCACCAGAAGTGTGCAACAAATGCATTGGTGGTTCAGTGGTAGAATTCTCGCCTGCCACGCGGGAGGCCCGGGTTCGATTCCCGGCCAATGCAACACACCTTTTTTTTTTCCCCCCCTATCCATCATGAAGCACAAGAAGCAAGGGAATGACTATGCAGACTCTGAATTGTCAATAATAATCAGTTACACTGATTACACTAATCAGTGTAACCTTTACAGTCATTAAAATGTAGGTAACTCCCAAATGATTCATGTTTTTCTAATAGGAAGGCCCTTGTCCTAGACAGGGTGAGCGATAAACAATCATCAGTTCAGTGAGTTACTCAAGCTATCCTATGTAATGCAAATTTTAACCGAATTTCCAGAAAATCGGCAAAAGAAAATGCGAATTAATGCACGTTTCCATCCACTGCTGTTATGGGACAGTATTGGATGGAATGGACAGTTGGTGGCGCTACTTCTCCAATCATGTGCAGAAGAAGAGGGCGCAACGAGATGGCGTAATTAAAAGAGCGCCAGTCGAATCTCAAAAGGTGGAAAACAATGTAGAAAACATGATGGAAATATGGCATTTAGGTTTGTTTCTTATATTAATTTGAGGAAGGTTACAGTCTCTTCAGCGGACGTTTAAGTCACATGCTTCATGAACGTCATGATTTATTCGCTAAGTCTGTTTCCAATGCACTTTGTTGCATTTTGTTTTTATTGATACACAAACTTTTCTACCTCAAAATGCACATAAAATCAGTTGGATGGAAATGCACTTCCAGTTCCCCAACGGTCAAAAAAGACGACTAAAGGTCATCTAGAAGCTGCAGTGTGTTGCAATGTAAACTATACATGCAAAGAAAAATTAGATTAATATCATTTATATTGGTAAAGTGACCTCACCCATGACTCTGGCGTGAACTTTGACTTTAACACTGACGTCCTCGTTGGTCTCGCTCAGCAGCAGCACCTCCTCACACAGAACTCCCTCCTGCTGGGCCATGTACTCGCACGTCAGCTTCAGACCTCCTGGAAAACACAGAGAGAGAGAGAAATACAAAGAAGACGAGAGATTATATTTCCTCTTTATTGCAGTTTCACCACACACACACACACACACTCTGTTTCTTTGTCTCTCTGCGTGAGGCGATGTTTTGAATATGGATCAGACTGATACAAAACAGACAATCATGTGGTCAAGAGAACAAAATGTCAACATGATGGAAAAATACATGAACACAGCTGACTGACGAGTGAACAGTCACGAATATATTAAACACACCTAAACTCACACCTGCCGCTGTCAACATCAGCTGACACACACACACATGCGCGCACACACACACACACGGCTCCATTCTCAGACCAGAGTGTAATACAGGGCTGGGCGATACAACGATCTCAGTATTTCGGGGTCGTGACAAAATTTATGTCGATAACGATGATAAACTTTGGACATTTTGGACAACAGCCAATCAGTCTGCAGTTTTTGGCTTGCACGTCAAAGTACACGCCCATTTCCTACCGCAAAGCATTGTTTGAGCTACCGGTGAAGCGGATGTGAAAGTGGATGTCCTTTGGAAAAGAGGGGAACGAAAGTGTTGTGAAAGTGAACTCCTCCTGTTATCCTCCAAAGCTGAGGAAATTGTTCGAATGAAGCGCAGATTAAGACGGTCTACAAAATATGCTGTCAGTTGGTGCCAAGCAAAACAGGAAACACAACAAATCTTTTCCATCCCCCGAAAAGTTGCCATCCCAACACAGGAACGCCAACTTGTAATGTTTTGTTAAGGCAGATAAAGCATGTTTGCACAGTTAAATGTTTACATATGTTTTTCTATTTTTTATGTTAATAAACTATATTCTAAAGTTCAACTAATGAACGCTCTGGTTTGTTCAGGCTTCAGTCATTATCAGGATACTCCTCGAACTGGCAGCATTATCAAATTATATATCATGATACGAAGTTTGCCTCGAAGCCTTTCTAACATGTGGTTAACGTTGTGAAACGGTTGCAGTTTGGTTAGGTTTAGGCACCAAAAGTATGTACTGTAGTTCAACATTGACTTATTATTTTAACCCAAACCATGATGTTTTCCTAAACCTAACCGAGTAGTTTTGGTGCTTAAACCTAACCAAACTGTGGTTAACGTTGTGAAACGGTCGTAGTTTGGTTTGGTTAGGTTTAGGCACCAAAACTACTTGGTTAGGTTTGTGAAAAGATCATGGTTTGGGTTAAAATAATAAGTTCAGTTTCACACGAGACTTGAACAACAGTCTGCTGGATGAAAGTCCAGTGATGGATCGACTCTTCCAGCCTGACCTCCTCACTACATGGACTTTGTCGCTCTTTATACTACATCACCTGACTTCCTAAAGGCTTTCTGGCAGACGGTTTTCTTTCTGCCAGAGGCAAACTCCCATGTGCGATAAGCACCGATATTAATCAATATGGAAAAAATGATTGTGATCATATTTTTTGCCATATCTCCCAGCCCTAGTGTAATATAAAGGTAAGCTGAAAGTAAAGGTCAGTAACCTGCTTAGGTTACAGGCATGTAGTGGGCACGACTCCCGGAAACATTAGAGGTTCACCCTTGGCCCAAATTAGCAGGTTTAGTGGTGAGTGAGAATCCAGTAAAGACTCGCACACACTCAGGTTTGCTTGTGGCAAAGTGCTTTTTTAGCCCGCGCAGGTGCCAGATGTTTGTGGTTTACACACCTATGACAGCACACAGGAACACACTTTCACAGGCAAGTGTTTGAAAGTTTTATGATTCCTCAAGAGACAGAGCTAACACTGTCTGAACTGTCTGTTGCTGTAATCCTCAGCCATCTGGTACTCCATCCAGCCTGTAACAATGCCACTGAGAATTACTTGCAAAGTATTTCACTCAGATCTGCCTGCAACACAAACAGGCACACACTAAACTTGTTTTTGTATTTGTATATTACACTCTGAATGAATGTTACATAGTATGTGGCTTATGAAGATAACTTGTGATCAGGCACGATGTGACTGGCAAAAGCCTCATATAAAGAAAACTAATTTAAAGAGGATTTATGGAAGAATGCCATTTAAGGTTGCAGCTTGTAGCAACTGAAGAGATATTCTCACAAGAGCAGTTTGATGGCAAATTAGAACAGAGATCTGACAAAAACTTCCACTGAAGAGGGAATAGATCAAAATGCAACATACTGGAATAATAATATTGCTGTGCCATTTACAAGTTTTGGTTTGAGCATACAGAGTTATAGAAAGGGTTAAAGGTTTAATTGCAAGCCCAATAAATTAGCTTATTGAAAATATATTAGTATTGAAATGATTGTGAAGTGATTGGCCCGACCCAGGCCAGGTCGGAGGGGACCAGACGCATCTGCCAGAGCAAATCAAACATGAGCTTGCAGATTCGTCTGGTTCCCAGGTTACCTAAGTTCCTCTTCAACAGTGGTTTCCAAGACTTTTCTTGCCTCTCAGGCAACATACACGCTGCCCTGTCCTCTCAGTGGAAGTTGTTGGGGCTGTATGGTGCCTGGGAGGAAGATTGCAGACACTACTCAGGGCTGAAAACAGTTCCCCCAACTCCTCTGCATTTTCGGGTACAAGATAATTTATTCCGTCTTTATTTACAGATAATTCACCTAAAAAGACGCTAGAACTTTGGTATACTATCATGATTATGGAAAGCATGATATCCAATTTAATCACAATTTGTTATTTTCTATATGATTTGTTTGGGGTGGTGGTGCTGGGGTAAAGGTATCAATACCACCAACAGTTTACATCATTACTGTAACCCTGCCCTCATGTTCAGGAAGCACTGTGACCACAGCAGATTTGTTTTTGTTAGCCACAACCGGTTAAACGGTGACCACATTTGGATCAGCAAGCTAGGCCTCCTGTCTATCTACCTCTAGCTACTGTGAGTCCAACAAGGCTGCAATATACAGTTCACTGTTCAGTGTTTGTTAGGCTTCAGTAGAATCCAAGGAACGCATGGTGTGAAGTCATTTTATTCTATTAAACTCTTAATGGTGGTATTTCAGGGATATTGAGCCCTCATCACAACCAAAATAAAGACTTTAAATTAGGCTCTAAGTCAAGAGTTTGGATATTATGACACACATTAACCTGTTTACCATTCCAACTCCCTCCAAAGAAAGTCTGTTGTTTTTAACATTTATTTAAGCTAATTAATTGCAAAAGTAAGAGGAACACAGGGCACACAGATCGAGTAGCTGAGTGGGTGAACCGGTGCTAACCGAGCAGTACTAAGAGAAAAATCAAGAGGAGGTCTTCATATTTCAAAAGCTTCTTCTAGATGCACACTCTGCTGTGTTTATTTATGTTTTCTTTTTCTCACTCTCTCGTGATCTTACCCTCTGCAGCGGGTGTGATATCAGTGATCCGGAGGTGTGGACTTGGTACTGGTGCTGGACACACATCCTTCCCCAGAGCTGGGACCTCGGGCAAGGTGAACACAATCTCATACCGGTGCTGCGTCTTTAGGAAGCCAACCTGCAGTGAGAGAGAGAGGGAGAGATTTAGAGAGTTGAAAGACAAAGAGTCAAGTAAAGATTTAGCGATTAGGAGGAAAAACAATGGCTGACTTTCCCTCTCCCACAAACTTTGGACTAATCTGACTGTAACACAGGGAGAGAGGGGTGGGTCGAGAAGAGAGTCATGGAGAGAGGGATTTATACAGAAGGAAACCGGCTTTGGTTTGGCCTCATATTGCATAGTAAGTCTATTACAGCTCAATAAATAAAGGATTAATTTTATGAGTAACACGGATAAATAATTCTCATAAGTACTACACTGTTGAGTTTTCCTTGAGGGAGCCCTCTAATTGGAGTCATTAGTTACTGCTCTGCTGATCTTAATACCCCTCACTTCTGCCAGATTGGCAATTTTAGCCTGACGGGAAATAAAACTGAATCACCTTCTGGATTTCACTCAATTCCAAAATCTTCCAATAATGCTAATCCCATGTGAATAGATTTGTCAGTAATTCGAGAGGAGGCTGTAGAAGAGACTCTCCAAAAGCTCGACCGCCCAAACAGGGAGGCCAACATGGACCCCCAGAAGAAGGACGAAATTCAAAGTCTGTAGAGAACAAAAATTGCGTAACAATAAGCAGTTGGCATGGATATTAATTTTCTGTGTGGTTGCTATGAACAAGTTGAGTATCTCTAACCTTTGCTGAGTTTTAGCATAGTCAGAGCTAGAGGTGCAATGATTAGTTGATCGACAGAAAAGTCATTTTTCAAGCAAAAACTGAGATGATCTATGATTTCAGCTTCTCCAATCTGAGAATTTTCTGCTTTTCTCTGTTTTATATAATTATAAACTGAATATCTTTAGGTTTTGGGCTGTTGCTCCAACAAAAAAACAAAAAAAGCAATTTGAAGAAATTCAGAAGAAATAAATAAAAACCAGGTTCCAAATTGTTGCATATATAACTGACGCAACCAAACGCAACACTCTGCCTTATCTTCTGTTGCTGCTGCATGCAGCACAATTCACACTTTTTCAATCCATACTACCATAAACAAAATTTAAAAAGAGACTATAAGGTAGGCAAGTGAGAGAAAAAGCAACAGAGAGGTAGAGAGAGGTAGCAGCCTTAAATTTGGCAAAGAGAAAAATTCATGAGGGATTCATCAGAGTGAGGAAAGCCTCACAGAGGAGACAGGTAAAAAAAAAAAAAAAAAAGACAGCAAGAGAGAGAGAGAGAGAGAAGGAGACCGCAGGGAAGTGCAGGCAAGGAGAGATAAGCCTAAAGCCCCTCCAGCTAGAGCTGCAAACGGCAGCTTCAGCCCCACACGACCCCTGTTTAAAGCAACGTGCAGCGCAGAGGCTGCAAACAGCATGAAGAGAGGAAGGAGAGAGGGAACACTGAACTGCAGAGAAAAACAATAATCATTCTGTGAGCGTAGTCCCACGCATGTCCAGAGACTGTGAACTGTCTCTGAAAAATTGATTTAGTTTGAATTTTATGCTGCAGACCTGGACAAAAAGAGAGGCTGTGAAATGCTTCAGCGATGACCAAAAACCTAAAAGTGATAACCAATATGAAACATTTCAGTTAGTGAGCAATTTAAAGTATTTCTAGTTCATGAGTCTATTGTATGTATGCACTACTGAGTGACAACAGTAGCATGTCATTTCTAAAGATGTACTATGTGTCACACTGGGAGTTGGACACACCCAGAGAAACAAACGACTCAGCGTTCATCCAAAACAATGGTACAATTATTTAGTCAACTTGAAAGGCAATACGACACACTTCATGAACTTGTATTTCCAGTTCACCAAGACAATTAAGTCAGTATTTATGAACATACAACACTCTTTATTAACAAGAATGATGCATTGACTTATAAGATTGATTTGTGAGCTCTTGTAAATTCTGGTTTACAGCAGTTGGCACAATGCTAGAATATAAAATACATTTTGGTGTGGCTCCATACAGTAACGCTGTAAAGTCATTTGTGCAGGCATGCATCTTAAGCAGATTATCTTACTTGAATTAAAGACATAATCAGAGTAAGCATAACTCGTTAAACACACCAGAGTTAACGCACAACTGTCAGAATTACTGGAACAAGCTGTAAACACAACACTGATATATTACCACTTGATAAAGTTGTTGTAAGGAACTTCTAAGCAAACAGTTTCTTTACACATCCAGAAGTCATAGAGCAACATTAGAATTTATTTGAAGTCAAGTCCACCTGATGAATTTAAGTCCAATATTCACTCTCCTTTTAGCTCTGTTTTTGGTCTCCACCAACTCCTGAGGGAAATATCTGACTCTTTAGCTGCTAAATGCTCCACTATGTTCACTGTTTGGTGCTGGACAGGCAATGTACAGTTAGTTTATCAGAACTTGTTTTCTGAAAACCACTACCTATTGCATCCGGAGACGATGCTGAGAGAGGTGAGACTGAACCAAAATAGTAAAGTTGCGGGCCAGAAAATCAAAACAATGACGCTCAGTAAAGCTGAGGGTAACTGATGAGTCAGATCATAATTCTCTGTTATCACAATAAGCCCCATTCACATTACAGACAGTTATTTGACCCATTGTTAAAATAAAAACATTGATTAGTGCTGCTTTAAACTAAAAATAAATACCAGTATAGCCTCTTCAGTTTCCCTTCTCTTCTCTTATTTTAACATTTCCTGTAGGCAACCACGCATCCTTGTAGTTATTAAACCTTAATCTGGTTATTCAAAGTAATATGATTATGGTTAATGTGCATGTAAACCTACTGAAAAAAGTTCAGAAACACTGGCTTGGCTGTTCCGTGTCACACACAACAATTCGAATTAAAAAAAATGTGTGGCATCTGCAGCAACACTCTGCAGCACTGACAGCTGCTCATTTCCATTTTCCTGCTTCATACACACAGAATAATTAACAAGGAGTATGTGTTGTTTCTACGTGACCCCGCCTGCCGCATGTACATACAGAGTCTGTGAAATTCAAATAACCTTCATCAAAACTGGTATTCATACAGCTGTTATATGCATACCGCTTCCATCCCACACACACCCACCTCATCTTTGCTCTGTCTGCGAGGATCACCAACCCCCCCCCGACCATTTCCATGGCAACCCCCCCCCAACGCCGGGCTGACAGTATTCAGTGCCCACTCTCAAGCACACTTAAAAAGCTTTGAGAAACACGCACACACACACACACTCACACATAAAGGCTGCTCTGTAACTGTGAACAGCCAAGTTTGTAGTGCATCTACACGCACACACACAGCTTTTAAGCAAAATTGATTTGGCTGTGAATTAGTTTCAAAGCTCGGAAAGGCTTAGTTACAGTGTACAAAACTTTCCTTTGGGAGTATAACTGAGAAATAGTAGAAGAAGAAGGCTAACCTGAATGCCTTCTGAATGTGTTTGGTGTCTATTAAGGCAGATATACCAACCAAGATTAGTGCAGTTATATCTACAACTGGGGAAATGCATATATACATTCAAATTTGTTATAAATCCACAGAAAAATAAAAGGTAGAAAGGAATGTCGTTGAATTTATCAACTAAAGCGAGAAGGTTAAGCTTATTCAGTGACAGTAAAAAGGAGAGAAAATGAGAACAAAGACAGCTTAACTCATTCTGTAATATTGAAACGATTCTAGGACATGCTCTACCTGCAGGCAGGAAATCTTTTCAAAAGCCATTCTGAAAACGTGAGCTACTTGAGATGTACTTGATTTTGTGTGCCAGCCACTCGAACAGAAACAAATCCATGACTTGTTAGATAAATCATGTGGTTGGTCCTCTGCCCGTGTGTATGTGTTTTCTCAAACATTTAAATCAGTGCTTTTGAACTGCTTTCCCATTAGGAAATATTGGTCATCTGTAGACAATGTTCTTATTGTTATACTCTTTACTGTCCTCATCTAACATCTAAAAACAAGACATACTAGCAGCTCTGTGAGGCACAACGGTGCTTTGAGCTAAATGCTAACATCAGCACTGGTAAAATGCTGATGTTTAATAGGTATAAAGTTTACCATGGTCACCATTTTGGTGGTATTTTTAGCGTATTAGCATGCTAACATTTGCTGATTAGCCCTGAGGCTGATGGGAATTCGTTTTGCAGGTATTTGCTCATAAACCGAAGTATTGGACAAATTCAAATCTTGTCCTGATGGTGACGCTAGACAGAAAGTCAGAAAATCACCAAAGTTACAATTCATCCTGAGGGGGAAATGAATATATGTACTAAATTTCATGGTAATCCATCCAATAGTTGATAAGACATTTCACTCAAAACCACAAATGTCAACCTCATGGTGGTGCTACAGGAAAAGTCAAGGAACCTCAAAGTCATTAGGATTCATCCTCTGGGGACCTTGAGATTCTTCAGTCTGGACCAAAGTAGTGAACTGACCGACCAAGAGACCAACATTGCCATCCATGCAGCCACACCACTAGTATAGCTAAAATCTGCATAATTTCACAAATTTAAAACCTCTTCGGGTACAACTGAAGTCTCAGAAGGCATGTAACCTTCACGTCCCGTGCTCAAATCCAGCCAAGGATCTTTGCTGCAAAGTATCCCTCATGTTTTTCCCTACATTTTCACTGTTAATAATGGCGCCATGGTGAATTCTGCGTGTTACAATACTAATTCAAAGAGAAAAAGCCATGAAGAACTGCTAATTGGACAAGGTAGGATTTCTATGTTTTAATTGTGCAATTAGAAGGAACATGTTTCATCTATGCAACCCTTCATCAGCATCATGATCATCAGCAGCTTCAGTGTTGAGGAAGTCTGTACAGCTGAAACAAGTTCACGGTCACTGCTCTTATTATGAAGTTTTGGAGCCATTGGCACCTTGTTCGCCGTTGCTTAACTCCTGAGTTGAGCACCTCCAAGGTTTAAGGGCTGATGGCAGAGAACAGATGAGAAGACTGATATCATTGTTCTTTGCCTTTATAGCTGTCAGAGGAGATTAATGGTGATGAGAAAAGACTATAATCTTCTCCTGGATGTTTCGCAGATAACGCCCATCAATGTAGAAACTGAGGGGACTGCACCACTAGATCAAAGAGTTAACCTTCTAATATTATATCCACCACTTGAAAAACACAGCACCCTGGGAAGTCGAGCCCCTAATTATGACCAATTACAAGACTTGCAGGGCCAGTGGGCTATACAGATACAGTGTGTGAGGAGGTAGTGTTGGTTTTTCCAAGGAAAACCGAACTATTGTAATATCTGCTTAAAAAATGATTACTTTGTTTGCTTGGTGGTAATAAATCTGTTCACATATTTAGTATTGTAGCTTGCTTTGGACTGGACTTTGACCACCACTATATTGATTCATTTGAAGGTTAAATGATTCAGGATATTGTGTATGTACAGTATGAACTTTGTATTTTGTGTTGGCCTTTAAGCTGTTGACTCCTAGTCTTATCCTACCTGCTCCCATTTGCTTATATATTATACAGTTTGCCAGGCGTTTTAGCTGCATGTTTTATTGTGAATCAGATCCACAGAGATATTATTACCCTGACAGGACAATTAACTTGGACTTGGATTACGTTATCTGCTGTACACGGTGTCCATGAAGCAGATGGAGACTGAATAATGTCTGCAGGCTGGGCAGAAAACTACTGCAGACCATTTTTGATCCAAGCGAGCATGTGATGATGCCAGCTGATAACTGAGCTTGGTAAAAAAAAAAAAAAAAGGGCCTCCAAACATTTCCAGTATTTTAAAAACATCTCTACTTTACAACAGTTTATGAGCAAAAAAAGCCTGCAGACAAATACAATTACACCCAATTAACTGCACTTTTATAAGCTGGACATACAGTAGGTAGTATCAGCAAAAACTAAATCTAAACTTAAAGGTGTAAGTAGAGTAAGTAATCTGTTATAACAATAGAACAACTATTGTATTTCTTTTAACACTCCATTTTCTGTATTCTGCTTTTAGACTATAGCAGTGGTGCACAATAAACTTAACCTCTGCCTGTTAGCATCATTCTTGGGTTGACAAATCTTATTTGCTGTGTGATCACATCGCGCAACTGACGGGAACAGGAAACAAACATGGTAGAAAATGAATTATCTGTCAGACAGAAACATTAAGTCCTCCTTTTTGCCCTCAGCATGTTACAGCGGACCGACTGTAAGATGTGACTGTGCTGTGATTGAAGATAACACTGATGGTAAGAGGGTGGAGCGAGGTTGTCTCTTATGTGGAAATCACAGAGTCACAAGACCTGAATTTCAAATAGAACGTGTACCAACAGCAGAAGTGAGATAAAAGTGGTGTAGTAATTCACTGAGAGCAGTAAAAGACAGTACTGAGTCTAAATGTTCACAAACATGTAAACCTGGAGTCTGCAAAAAAAAGAAACTAAGGGAAAAGGACAAAATTTAATCAAATTAAATTTTAACAGATCGTACTCATCCGCTGTAGCTATCAGGCAATTGCAAGGTTAAACACACCTTGACCATGAAGTTGCCGTCATCCTCCGGAGTCACCATGACAACGGAGTCATGCAGCTTTTCGTCGAAGTGAACATGTGATGGGGCTCCGGCAGCGGGGGGTTCCACTGAGAAGCGCACGCCTCCCGTCTTCGCACAACCTGAGCGAGAGAGAAGAGGGAAGAGCCGCTGAAGGTCGGACATGTACTCAAACACTCACGCTGGATCCCTTTAAAGGGAGAAATTATATGTTAAACCGAGCCACTCGACTCCTTTCAGTGACATAATGGAGTGAACACAGGAGAGCACTTTACAAAGGCAATCACTGAAACCTGCTCTAGTTGTCTGAATGCTCAGGGAGCTGTAAAGGCCTGAATAACACACACAGGCATGTATTTATACACACACACACACACACACACACATACATATATATATATATACTGTATAGAATTCAAGGAAAAATCTGACTTATTTTAATTAATCATAATTAAGTAATTTTAGACAAACAAAACTGAGTGTCATCATTCGCAATGTTTAAAATATGTAGAGCTTATTCCAATAATCGAGGTTTCAATTCACAGAAAGTTAATCGGCAACTATTTTAGTAATTATTGATAAATCGTTTCAGTCAGTTTTCAAGTAAAACTGTCAAACATCTGTTGGTTCCAGCCTATGAAACGCGAGGATTTGCTGCTTTTTTTGTTATATATATATATATATATAAATATATGATAGTGAATCTCTTTTAAGTTTTTGACTGTTGATCGGACAAAACACGTAATTTGAAGACGTCACATTGGGCCTTTTTTCTGACATTTTATAGACAAAACAATTAATCGATTAAGCGAGAAAATAACTGGCAGATTAATCAATAATTGTTTGTTTCAGCAATCAAAAAAAGATTTAAATGTTTAATCATACCAATATATTGCCTAGCCCTACAGATTGGATTCTTGGTATCACAAAGGTGAGGGACCAATATACAGTCTACACTCTTTAAATACCAGCAATCGTCTTCCCCTGCTGACATGATAAGAGTTTCCTAACCGACCATTATTTTGCTTTGCAACTGCTTGTAAAAACTTTATCAGGCACAGAATACAGGACACTGGCAGCTTTAATAGAGTTTGAGTTTTTTTTTAGAGATAAACAAAACAAAGATGGCCTTTTAAATCATTCATTTATGAAGGTGAGGTAAAGCTGCTGGCAAATACAATGTGCCATTAAACTTCCCTTTTCAATGAAATTACATTACAAAGTCCTCTACGCCAGTCTCCATGGGATCTAAGTGTCAAAATAAAGGGAGTTAAACAAGTTTAGGCTTACAAGCTAAACATATTATTTCCCTTTAGACTTTAGTGCTCTCCTATGACACTAAGACACACTGATATTTATTGTTCTCCTGCCCAGGCATTCATTCCCAGTGTGAGAGAATGGAAACTTTTTCTCCAAATAAACACCCTTCTACCCCAAAAAAAAAATAATAATAATAATAATTCTCTGCAGCAACAAACAATTTGTCCGAATTTCTGCTCAAAGGGCTTTGGGTCTGATTATAGAGCCTCACTTTCCCAGACCTCTAAGGAGAGTAAAACATGTACAGAAGATAAACAACAACAGATAGATAGAAGAACATGCTGCCCTTCTCTGCTACATTTAAACAGCCTTTTAAATGTTTATTAAATATTCTATTAATAGGATGCTGTCCTTTAAGAGCCACTGGGACTCATCCATCACTTACATTTGAATACCATTTCCCATAGAAACGCTTTGGAAAACGGCCGTTGCAGTATGTTTGAGATTACCATATCCAGCATCATCATGTCTGTTTCACAAACACTTCCTGGGCACATTTCTCATTACCCTCTTTCCAATTATTCTCGATTTATTCAAAAACTTCAAAGGTGCTCCAATCAGCATTACGACCACCATGCTTGAGCTTTGTTTTGTAGCCAATATTACTGATTGCCAAGTACTGTGTGACAACACAGCATAGACAGTGTGTATCTAGCTCTGATTCTAAGTAGCCAATAACCTTCTAAAATAAAAAACACACTACTTAACTCTGGAACTGTGCTTTTTGGCGCTACTTCTCTGGCTTGGGTGTATTTATATCCAGACTCACAGGGTGTCACAGAGATCACAGGAGTTATCTTCACCATCACCCTGAACAGGTATCTGGATTTCAACATTATTAATTCAGTAAGCTAGATGTTGGCTTAATTAACGCTGGCTACAAAAAACAAGGCTGGTGCACAGCAGTCACGCTGCAGATAGAAGATTTGAATTTCTTTACATTTTCTCATTAAAAGACAGTGATGACTGGATTAAATCATGGGTTATTAAGTTATTATGGTGTACAAATTACTTTAAATGTACACTGACTTTTTTACATTTTTATTTACACCAACTCTATACCTATTCCTTCAATAACTTTAAAGCCTGTAATCATATTTTCTCAATCAACCTACCACTATGAGCATTGGGGTCCTGCATTAACCCACTATTTTTTTTGCCAAGGTTAGAATTATTTTGCTTATTTAACACAAGAGAGATTTGTGTATTTGTGCTTTTGTTTGTGCTCTTCTCACTGGTTTAAAGTGGGCAGGGCTCAGTTGGAAAAAAAAGTGATGTCACACATCCATGCACCAATCACGATTAAGCAACATTGGAATCAGAATCTGACGACGGTTGTGGGGCTGTTGCTTGTCTCGCCAGGTCACTGTCAATCAAATCTGATCAAACCAGACCCACTTAGTCCCGATGACGCAGATTCCTGGATGTTTTCTTTTATTAAATATTAACTTCGATTGTTGCTTATTCAGTCATACACAGCTTGGCGTTCTTTAACTCCAATTTAAACTTTAATCACGTATTCTCACCAACCTGACAGTTGGGAGATTTCATTCTTTTATGTCTTTTTCCAAATAAGCTTTAAGTAGGGATATGCCAAATTTATTGGCAGAGGCACTTCTTCCTCTTCATATCTGGACCAGAAATATTCCTTTAAGTCAAACGCAACATTTTTGTCAAAAGAGAATAATTTCTCTGCCAAGGCATGACAAGCCAACATTAGGTGAAACTGGTGCCATCTGTATGAATTATTAAGTTAACAGAGCAGAGCCTGGTAATAATCTAACATTAATCCTGAAGATCAAACCGATAGCAACATAATGAATTTCTTATTCCAAAACAACAGCACATGAAGCCTGGACAGTTTAATTAAATCAGTCGCTGGAACAATCCTGCCTTACTCTGACTCACATGAGGGAGATATGTGAAGGGATGCAAAACTGTTCATATTATATAAAAGTTGATCATACCTTAATGTTTGAAAGTTTCAAATGCATTTTAGTTAATACTGAAGAGCCAATTCTACAGTGTATAATTGCTCCGATGCATTTAATTGAATTCACATGCTGACTTATGTCCTTGCATTACATGAAGCACAGGCCATTACTGTCCCACTTGGGTCCCGTTCCATTAAACTTTTAAACAGACTCATATTAGAGATAAGAAATCTGGGTCACAATAATGAGTTCAGGAATTACATCATGTTCCATATGTGCAGGATCACTGTGTTGAAACGGAAAGTGGAAATGAGGGGCGGTGGTGGGGGTGTGTTATATTAAAATGTTGTTTAATCTCTGAAGCTCTATGCACAAAAAATAATGAAGAACACATTGCAATATTAACAATATCCCATAGTGGAAGTTCTGATCCAAGATATACAAGATGTAAACTAACCAAAAAACAGACTCTGCACCGTAATCCGATGATCCTCGACAGCGCAATCACCCAAGTCTCTCCCAAATCCAGATAAAGCACAACAAGAGCCAGAGTAGGCTGATATCTGAAAATGAGTTTTCTTATCTGACTATGTGCATTCATGGAAAATTCATATATTCAAGTAATAAAACTGAGTCTTTCCCAAATCACGATTTCCACTATTTAAAAATAAGTAATATCTACGTATAAAAGATAATGCTGATAAGAAAGTATAAAAAAAACATGTATTTGGTGACAAACATTTTGTACTGTAGTGTTTGCGGTTAAGTATTTAACATTTAACAATTGAGAGCATTGTATCATGTATCATGTTTTAAGGATTGGGGACTGATGTTTTCCCCAAATGCATCCATGATGGAAGGAAACCCTTAAAAATCTGGTTTTAATGTGGCAGAACTATGGTATGTTCAAACAGTGTTAAACTGACGTACCTCGCATTTTGTTGGTTTATAGTGTATTGTGTTATAACAGCAAATAAACGTTCAAATGTAGTAGTGGTGAAAGAATTAGTCAATTAATCGATTTGTTCAATTGACAGAAATTTCGATAACCTACTAACTGTATTAAGTTGCTCATTCAAAGCAAATTAAACATTCTCTCGTTTCAGCTTCTCAAATGTGAGAATGTGCTGCTTTTCTCTGTTTTATATCGTTGTAAATTGTATATCTTTGGGTTTTTCAATTGACAAAACGAACAATCTGAAGAAGTACTCGTTATTTTTATCTTGCATGCTGGAAAATCTTTCCTACAGCTCTACGATGCATCTTGCCTGCCACAGTTAATATGTGTGAGACACTGCTCTAATTACAAAAGTTACAGCTCTCATACTACACCTCAGAAACATCAGACCTAAAAGCACAGAAGTGCTCACTTTTGACGGGGCACCCTTTCATTATTTGCACTAGATGCACTTCACCCCTTTTCACTATGAAAGGTACTTGTGCTTTAGCATCGTCACAGTCGGAGGTACCACTGGTGTTATCTACTGCACTGTGTTTCCTACACCACCTAACTATTTTTTGAGTCCATTGCCTTCAGCGGACCTCACATTGGAAATGCAGCACCATTTAAAATTAATGACACGATTAAAATAAAAGCAAGCAATAAAAGCTCCAAGCGGAAGGGATCAAATTTAAGAGCTTCTGACTCATGGACCACGAGATGTTGTGATTTCAGCTGGGTTACGGTGAAGAATTTGGTTGCCAAAAGACACTTAATAAGTAAAAGGTGATAATGATGAACTTAATTATTAAACCTGCTGAGTCTATTTTGTACTTTTTAACATGCAGCCTGTTGTGTTTTTGCAATCTGTTTGGTTTTTGCTTTGAGGCCAGCTCTGAGACAGTGGCTATACCAAAAATTAAAAGCATCTCCTGGCATGCACTCACCATCACACACCAATAAAGGTACTGGCTAAGAATATGCAAAGGTGTATTTTCCCTCTGATGATTAAATCAAGAGACCAAGACTTAAGCTGTAAGTTCAGCATCAAATCACATGACGGGACCTGTTATTTAACGCCACTTCTCCTGCTATAAGAGGCTTTTTGCATGAAGCCTAGAAGTTCATACATCTGACTGCAATTACATTCACACGCTACAGCTCACGGTTATTGGCACAGTTTTCAGCTCAGTGATTGGACGTATCTTTGTTTGTCCGTGTTAACGTCTCTACTTGCGGTTTTATGTACACCGACTTGTACCTTTGACTTTTTAGCAAAGAACCAGATATTTTCTAACATTCTAAGATGCTCATGTTTTGTATTGATGATTAAACCCGAAGCCCAGCCAAGCCTTGGAAGTGCTTACTTTAACTGGAAGTCAATCACCTTGCATTGTCTTCAGAAAATGAATGAAATGTTTACGACCAGAACTACATCCAAACTAAATCCTCCCACCTAACAACTCTAGGAATGTAAGTAGCAGGATTAGTTAATGAATTATTTAGTTACTTGCCTCAACAAAAGCTCTACTCACGGCCTCAAGTCAAGAGCAATAAATATGATTATTTCTTTATAAGATATAAACTGCAACACAAGCTAGGATATCCATAACTCTGCAATGTTAATGTACTATTACATAATGTTTGATCAACCATGCCTAAAAGGCCAGCAAGTCATTCAACTGTGCAATATCACCTGCCTCCATTTGGGCCCTCCTGCCTCTACAGGTCTCATCTCCATTGTCACTATTGTTATTAATTCGTGGAGCAGCTGGCGGCTACCTTGTTTGCACAGGAAAAACATATGTCACCGGCCCATTTTACTGCATTATTTTAATCTGTGCTCTTTCAGCTCTGACTTTTGTCTTTTTAATTGATATTTGTATTTGATGTATTTATTTGCACACATACAAACAGCATCAAAGCAGTAGTAGAGCTCTGGGCCAAGCCTCTGTGTCAGGCTCATTATCACAATACTCAGATCTGTGGCCTTTCTGATGGGTCGCATAATCTCAGACGAAGCCGGAGCAGAGACACGCCCACACTTACCCTCTTAGTAGTAGCTCATAAACACACAGATGCATGTGCACACGCATATTAATATGCACGCGTGCACGTCCCACTGAACTGGCTTATTTCAGGTTAATCTCTATCTACTTCTGTCTCTCCACTAATCTGTCTGCTTCTGCTCTGCTGAATATTACAGTGCTCTGTTAGCCTATAAGCCTTCTTCTCTGAACTGTTTATCTTTCACCAAAGTGTCCATACGCTCCAAATAAAACCAAAATCTGAAAAAAATCAAATAAAATAAACGTCAGGTTTAGAACCAAAAAGAAGCACCACATTTGGTTTCAATCAATGTGGCATTTGCAGCCTAGACAGCTGAACTGGTTCACTCCTCACTAATGCTCTACTGCAATTGATCAGCTGTGTCATGTGACTGGGGTTTTTTTTCAAAAAGCACTATGGCCAGCATGCTTTCTACATTTCCTTCCTGTTTTGATAACCTCGAGTCATCTCTCCTCCCTCTGTAAATCACAAGCTTCTCCAGCTGGTGAGGACATTAATTAACAAACACACCTGGGACTCTAGCATTCGTAAAACTCAAATTCAATTTTGTTTTAAGTGCCCTGCTTGCCAGCCTTACAGTTAGATTGCACAAATCCATCTCCATCTACCCTTCTCCTTTTGCATCTCTTCTGCTTCTTCAGAGCCAGTGATGTGTTTGTCACTATTTTTCAAAAGAAACAGAAATGTCAATGGCAACACCCATACAGTATGTTCGGCTATATTAATTAAAAATTAGTGATTACAAGGAAAGTTTAAGAAGATAGTGTTGCTTTCATGTACTGTGTGAGAGCTGACAACCATATTAGTGAAATGCATGATTTTCCTGTTTGCACTCAAATTAATGACGAGCTTTTCAACTAATGCACTTGGGAAAGGGTTTCAAAAAGCTAAGAAAATGTTTGTATTCACATTTTTCCTCATTAGTGTGTAGACAAAGGTTGAATGACAAACTGTCGTGGTTCTTCAGAGATCCTTGCCCATTGTAAAATTGTTCTAAGGAAACAAGACCAAAGACTGCACAATATATTATTATTTCGAAAATAATTTTATTCTCCCAAGGGTGGCAACAAACACTCTTCCTGTGGCATTTCAGTCCATCCCAGACACATGAAAAATACATTTTGTAAAATGCAGAATTTCAATAGAGAGGCTCGCCCTTCATTCAGTGACCTTATCGAAGAAAACAAAGGCCTGCTTAGTGGTCCTTGAAGACCCATACTCCACTGGGGAGGAGATGAATCATATTCAAAAAACGTGATGAGTCATTTACAGCCCTCTGCCCGGTCTTGCTCTCTTGTAATGTTTTTTATTGAGCCCTTCCTGCTTTTGAGGAAATAAATTTGCTTGCCTTCACAAAAATCTCTGGTAAAGCTGCTGACAGGATCAACACACCCTTTTCCCTAGAAACCCAATCGAAAGGACAAATCAATTGTGAATTTAAATGCAATTGATTAACCTTCCTGGAACGCCTCCAGGATGTCGCGCACTGGTGAAAAGGTCCATTTGGGGTTCTCAATCACAATAAATTAAACTGAAGAATATGTCATCCTGGGTTTTCAGCCAAGCCCTTCTAAGAAACTTTAAATGCAGATTATAGGATACAGCTTCAATCATTATGATCACTTCCTGGCTGAGTAAAAGGGCTTATATGTACAGGAAGTAATCCATCACGTGCACTGCAATGTTGCTTTGAGCTAGATGTGAGTTCCTGTATATGCACCTGCAAACTTTATTTTTGTAAATCGTTGCTTGTGGATTAATTCTGATTCTGATCAACTTTAAAATCAAATGTCAAACAGGAGAGATGGAACAATTAAATGGAGAAGAAAAACACTAAATAAGGCATATGGGTTATGTGGATTTAGGAACAGTAGATTGGTTTTTATTTCTGTTACCAGACTGTGCTGGTTAGGACTTTCTCCCTCACGTCCCCTAAAATAAATGTATGCAATTACTTTAGCAGCCTGTTGCCACATGTTTGATTTATTCAACATAAACTTGATCCTGAGACAGTGGGTTAGCCTGGGCTGCCTACATCTTGAATATTAACTACTGCTTGTCCTGTCTGCCTCAAAGCAGTATCTACAATTTATAAATGTTTTCCACAGCTTCCAGATAATCACTACTAGACTTACTACTAAAAGACTTAGGAGAAGTACCTTTAAATATGAAAAGTTGATGAACATCACAGTAATGAGTACAATAATAAAAACTCACTCTTCTTAGCAGCAGCCATGTCACAGGAATTGGTCACACTTGGACACACACTGTCACAGCCTTGTCATCTCAACAGTCTGACCTCAGAACGACTCTGCAAAACAAGTTAAGATAGAGGAGACAACGAGAGAGAAGCATTTAGCAATATATAGCGAGCCGGAGAGAGAAAGAGACAGAAAACAATTTGCAATGATTAGATCAACAGAGGCGCACTGGAAGATAAGGGGGAAGTTAAAGGTTGTACATGAGAGAGAAATAAAACTGGGAAATAAATAACGGCTCACCACAGTAAGCCTCCCAGGGTGTTTTTCTTTCCAAATCCACGACCTCAGGTTAGCCTGTATTTCAGCTGAGAGCACAGCTGTGCTGTACTAGACAAGCCAGGAGTACCAGAGACTCTACCAGAGAGACTTCAATTAAAGGAAAACAACAAAACAGTCTAAGAGGATTAGCTTGGGGCTGAAGCTGCTGTTTGTGGGCTTCACACAGATGGAAAACGTTCATCACATCTCTGGGAGGTGCATAATATAAATATGGAAATAAAGAAAATACACAGAATAGTGCATAATAACAATGTAATGGCAGTGAAGGGGGTTGTTGGCAGGTCTATTTAATCTACTGCCACAATAATACTCAAGAGAGCAGCCTTATTTTCAGGCACTACTGCTGTTATACAACAATAACCAACACGTGTTCAGTCTGAAAAGTTTCTGCAAAGCTGTGAATTTACATAATATCAAAAACCAGGTGAAAGCTTTACATGACCACAAATAACTCCTTACATTATTACACAAGCTCCTAATGTTACGGCAACTGTAGCTGGCACAATACTACTAATTGTAGCAGTAGTATTTGTAGTACTAGTGACGTAAGTGAAAAACAAAAAAGTTGGGGCAGCAACTAATGCTATTATTAGTACAAAAGGGAGCCTACTGGCGCTTTGTGAAAATCCGCTTGAAGGGCATGTTTGACCAATCAGGCAGTGTGGGCAGCACTAACCATTAAACACCAACATACCAAACTTGGCATGCACGTTTGGAAGTGCCAAGTTTAAAAAACACTGCTACACAAATCCTGTTTTTTTTGTGTTTTCATTGCTCCTATGCATTAGTTTTGTTAGCCCTTAGAGATCAAAACTGTCTGAGTTTTCTCAACAAACAAACATCTAGCGGCCAAACTTTTGCACTTGCCCCCCTACACAGCTGTGCTGGTTGCTGCTTGGTGACTGTGAATATAAACGACTTTTAAACGTTGTTTTCTTTAGACCAGCAACCAGCTGCAAGAAGATTGAAGATGCTTTCTCTCTTCTGAGATTCCTTTTAGTGGGTGGTATTTCCGTTTAATTGTTCCTTTTACACATTTTGTAACAGGAACCACTCACATCTATGAGACCAGCGACCCCAAGAATCACTTGTGGTTTGCACTTTCTTCCTTTAATGTAGCAAGGCTGGGAACGAAGACGCAGCGAGCGAGAATCAGCGCCAGAGTCTTTGCCTTTCTTGCTGCGACATGGGAGGGAAGGGTGTCACATCATGGAACAGAAAACTTACAATGTCACATCCACTGAGAACAGTTTGAAATCAGAGGATGATCCACTTTCTACAGTAGGAAATATCAGTGCTGTTTTGGGCACCTAAATGGGTCGCTATGATTAGAAAACCACTGATGAGATTCAAATGTTCATGCCTCCAGCTGTGAGAGCAGCAGGGTGACACGTAAAGTATGTCTGATTGGGTACCACTGTATACGGCTTGCTAAAGGATAATTCCTGTTTATTACACATTGTTGGGTCTAATTTTTGTAGTTACGGCCATCCTTGCTTTCAGTAATACTTAGACTGTACTCACAAAGTTTAGTGCTGAGAACTGGGAATGCAGTAGCATCATTAAAAAGGAACCCAACAAGGCAAAACACACAGGCAGTCAGATAATCAGACAGGCTTTAAACAAACCCCCAGGTTAGCCAGACTTATTTGGAAGAGAAAACAAAGGCGAAAGGTAAAGTTATTACCCAAACTGTCCGTTTTAAAAATCCATCACAACAACTTTCTTGTTCAACTTAGCATTACCATACCTGTGCTTGGTTTTCCTGCACAATGAGGGATTACTACAGACATCTCAGGTGCGCTCATGTTCGGTTTTACCTTCAAATAAAGAGTTTTAGATAAGCTGGCTTCACTGTTGGCTTGTTTACAACCTGTCGCCTGTCGAGCTGACTGCTCGTGTTTCCTGCCGCGTCGGACTTTGCTGTTATGATGTCACGGTGTTCCCAGATCTCTGCAATACTTTGGTGAGTACAGTGTTACCATAATCCATAGAAATGATGGCCAGGACCACAAAAATATAACCCCAGTTGTAATAAACTGGAATTATCCTTTAAATCTCTCATTTTCTGCAGCAGCGAGGGCTCTAAAGCAGAGTTGTTGAAGGCTGCATGGTAAAAGACAGCTGTTCATTTTAATCAGCCCTCATAAAACTTGGAAAAAGTCGCAGATATATCGTGTAGTGTGGTGCGAGTGGGCTGTTCATTTCGATGTGTGAACACAGTACATGATGTATTGGCATTGTCAACCAGGAAAGGTGTGACCCAAAAAAACAAATGTGATGGTTTGTGTGGTTAGAGATACTCTACCACACAGATATTTATATATACGAGTTGTTAATTACCTAATAAACATCACTGGTGACGTCTGGATTTTCACACTGTGCTATTACACATTGTACAGACTGGTTCCTTCTACAGTAGGGCGTGAGCATTGAACTTAATTTACATGCATGACCACCTTATCTAAATCCCGAAGCCCAACCAAGCTTTGTTGCTGACAGCTCTCCCTCAGCTCTGTGCCACAGTTGACGAATTTCAATTGCAGATGCCACAGAGAGCAGCAACAGGTACCCATCTCCTGCTTTGAATTCATGCTTGTTATTTTGGGGAAGTTATTTGAGCTCCTCCATGTGAAACAGGCACACGCTGAGAGCAACAGTCACTGTAAAGTTAACATTATCTCGCTTTACCTTTGTTCTTTACTGAACCAGTCAATAAGCTGGGGACTCTCTGTTACTAGAGCTGAAACAATAAGGCGATTCATTGATTAGTGGATGAACAGAAAATTAATCTGCAACAATTTTATCAGTCAATCAATGGTTTAATCATTGTTTAAGCAAAAATGCCCAAGAAATTGACTGGCTCCTGCTTCTCATATGTGAATATTTGCTTATTTTTCTTCATCTTTTATGATAGTAAACTGAATATCTTTACGTTTAGACTGCTGGTCAAAAATAAGCTATTTGAATGCGTCAATTTGGGCTTTCAGACCTTGTGATGAGTATCTTCGCTATTTTATGGCATTTTATAGACTAAAGAATTAATTGAGAAAATAATCGGCAGATTGGTTGAAAATGAAAAGACCCAATTCACTTTAAAGTTAATGTTATGTCACCACACTGTTAACCATGTACACAGTATACTGTAGCTCTTGATCTATATCTCACCACTCAACAAGCTGTGGACTCTCAACATCTTTCTTTATTCCTGCTCTATACCATGCTATGTACATGACCTTATATATAAACTGTATCATTAGTTTTATGTTTATTTACAATGTTTCACCCTCTGCTTACACCTAGTGCTCACATAGCTACAACTAATACAGTCTAAAACAACAGCCGTTCAATAAATGATAACTCCATAAAGGTTATAGTGGTCAGTTTGTGTTTAAACTGTTTTACAGATTTACAGATCAATTTTATGGTCATTTGGAGGCTGTAGTTTGTGGTGCTGTTGATATACTGAGACGTGTTTCTATTTGTCCTCCCCAGTTACATCAGTAAGGGTAGACAGAGTGAACTGGCAGTGTGAGTGTGCTATCACCATTATCAATAGCATCATTAGTAACTTCAGTAGCATATTACGATGCCTTTCTGTGCTAATGTCTTTCATTTGCATCAATTTAAACCCTCCAAAAGTAGTACTTCTACTTTTGTCGCTGTTCATTGTGTATTTAATTTTTTTTTAAAAAGTTGAAATGCAATAACGCAGCACAAAACAAACACATCATAACATAACAAGACTGTGACTGAGGTATAAATATGTACTAAAAGTGACTTTGGTGACATTAACAACACTGAAATTAACATTATTAACTGGGGTCACAGCAACATAAACCTACATGTTAGCTAGCCAGCCTGACAGATGACGATCCGTCCTTGCATGGTGTTGGTATAATTTCCCTAAAAAGTTGCCGCCTTAGCACAAACTGTCAAACGTAAATGCATTGTGTTTTGTGTCAAGCTTACCTTACTTTATTCACGACAGATGAAACTCGTACACCGAACTGTACAGATAACCGAGACCGTCGTCGTCACCTCTGTGGAAGTGTTGTTTGGTACAGGGAGTCCAGCTACTACCACAAGCGGCTCAAAATACAAACGGACACCAAAGCCTCCACTCCCCTCTTCTCCCCGCTACACTTTCTCTACCGGACAATTTCCGCATTTGATCACGTGGTTCACGCGGCTCCTCGTGTGCTGTTTACAACCCGGTTTTTCACAGATGCTTAAATATAATAAACATAATAAATACTCCGCTCGTTACCCGAGACACCTGAACCGCTCCTCTCTACTCTGTGTGTCGCTGAGAAGTGAAGATCAAGGCTGGTTGTAATGCAGCAGTTGGCCTCTCTCTCCATCTACAGCCACCAGTGCTTTATTGTAGTACAATGGCGTCATCTAGTGGTGAACGAGTGACATTTAAATTCTGAGCTCTTTCTGTAATACACTTTTAAACCAATTGATCCCAACCTTTTGGCTAAAAATCATTTTATTTTATGCAACAAAAATATTTTTTCCTTATCCCTTTAATCACCTCTCAGATTCACCTTGAGACCCATTGTGGGGTCTTCTTGCCCCGCATGTTGGGAACCACTGTTAATGTAAACCCTGCAGCTGTGTCCAGGCTATAAGGCCAAACTTTTTTCTTTTACTTTTGTGATAAAATAGCCAGTGGTGGAATGTCACTAAAAACATATACTGAAGTACTAAATACAATTTTAGAGATACTTGACTTGAGTATTTCCACTTTCTGATACTTTATACTTCTACTCTACTACATTTTAGAGGAAAACATTGTACTTTTAAGTCCACTACATTTATCTTACAGCATGGTTACAAGTGAATTTGTGGATTAATGTTTCACAACAAAACACATGATCAGTTTATATGATACGATATTGTTACAGAATACACTGCGCAACAGCATATACACTCAGCGTCCACCAGCTACAACATGGAAATGCTTCTTACACGTTTATGTATCAGTAGCCTAATACTGATTATTACTGAGATGGGTCATTCTGCCTGATGAGTTACATGTTTTTTTAGGCATATTATATTGTCTTCGGATGTAGATGATCAATTAGGCTAATTCACAGATGATGCGTGACAAGTCCTCACAAAGTATCTCTGAAATACAGGTGTGCTCACACAATTATAACGAAAAAGCAAAATACATACAAATTGCGAAAAGATAGACTTGTTAAGGAAGGATCGCTAACATATTAATGTAAAGCTATTTTTTTTATAATTTAGACAAAGTTTACGACATTTGCAGCAGATTTTTTTTTTTTACCCAGCAGCACCTTCGCGCCGTCGTCCGTTTCTCCCGGATGGAAAAGAAAAAAACTTCGAGGCAGAGCCGCTCAGAACAAGTTAACAAAGTTCCTGTATTTAAAACGTTGTTCGGCTTAAACACCAAGGTTAAATGTAGCGTTATCCATCGGGTAAGATTTCGGCTCGTAAAGGCATTTTTTACATAGTTTTATTTTTTTGATGCGCAACTGGAGGCCCAGCACCGAGCGCCAACGCCCATCAAGCCGAAGTTTGAGATTTCAGCTAACCTTAGCTAACGTCAAGCCCGTCTTCGTCTTCACGGTAAGAATGACTAATATCAAAGTCAGTTTGAATCATTGCTTACATTAAACTGTAAAAGTAAATAATGCGTGTTTGTTGGGTAAAATACTAGCGTTAATGTCAATGTAGGAGTAATTACTGCGTGACCCATAGCTGTTGAGTGAAATATGCTAACGTCAATGCCTGCGCACTTTGCAGTGGTAGCTTAAACATGAACGTTAATTAGGGCTAACTTGGTGATAATTGCTTAGGTTGTAACAGTAGTTATTACTCAGAGTTTGACCTCTTATGATGTTTTGTGTACTTCATGTGTTTTAAGAGTGCCGTGTAAAGAGCTGATTGGGAAATATGGAGGTAGAGTCAGCAGTGGAAACTAAGGCAAGTTCAGGTCGCCACGTGGTCGATGGCGCACATCATATTGAGCTTTAGGCAAGGCCTAGGTAACTTCTACTACTGGTTTTCTCTTTTTTACAACAAAACAAAATACAGTTTTTAATTCATATTAATTTTTTGACATGGCAGAAACATTTTCTTGGCATAACTTAATGTGGCTTTTTTCTATTCTAGGCATATCTTGGATTTGGAACAAATGACAGTGAAGTTGATGG
Organism: Macquaria ambigua; assembly: GCA_008360985.2. Classification (NCBI taxonomy): domain Eukaryota; kingdom Metazoa; phylum Chordata; class Actinopteri; order Centrarchiformes; family Percichthyidae; genus Macquaria; species Macquaria ambigua. Next base: position 72,534 of record VMKM01001923.1, on the reverse strand, counting down.
TATGTACACATTTCTGATACTTTATACTAATACATAAATGTCAGGAGGCTGAAGCTACTTAGTTGACTAAAAGAACCTATCAAGTCTTATGTTTGACTAGTGAAACTTGTGTTTATAGTAATTCTACATGCATCACACCACTTCCTCGCAGACTTGTTTTGATGGGCTTTATTTCATGTATTAATTTCACCAAGCCTTTAAAATCTCAGCAGACCATTGCCAACCGTAAATCAAAACTCAGCAATATCAAACCTGTTTTACTGAGCCTTTGCTGGATAGTTATACAGAGAACACAACTTGCATAAGCATTCACAGGGTCACTTTTGCATAAATGTGCCATGTGGCTTGTCAGAGAAAAGTCCAGAACAAAAAGAGAGCATAATGCACCCTAACATTAAATAAAGATAAATATAATAACCATAAAACAATTACCTAACCAAAATACGTAATTTCTGAGATATCACAACAAAAATAGCCATGCATAACCTGTTTTCTGACCATTTGCTGGTTATACTGTACTCACTCAAGCTAATGTTTAGCCTTACTAAACTGTATTATACATTGACCAAAACTCATATGCCAAATAAAGCACATGTCTTGTGTAGCTGTAAGGTAAGAATAAAATGGTTTGGTAATGTAAATGCTGTAATCTGTGCAGTAGTTCTCAAAGTTCAGGGCACTGCATGTTTTTAAACCCTGACCCCCAAAAGTTTAACTAGCCCGGCTAGCTCAGTCGGTAGAGCATGAGACTCTTAATCTCAGGGTCGTGGGTTCGAGCCCCACGTTGGGCGTGTTCTTTTTTTCTTGGGAGATTGTCAGACTGTTCTGATGTTTCATCAGGGTTTCTTTGCCTTGGTTTCAGCCAAACACACCAACTGATTTTTGCAGCCAGGGAGGAGGCACTCACTCACGCAGCAGCTACAGTCTACATACAGCAACACTGGGGGTGAAACAGCTGCCTGGCAGTACCGCTCCATCACACCAGACACCCTCATGTCCAATCCCGGCCCCTCCTGCATTGACAGGACACTGATCAGGATCTGGCCAACCTCACTCCCAATGGAGGTCATCCAGAGAGCTGTCCCCCTGCAGTGGCCAGCCAGCTTCTTTGTTATCTGGAATTTGACCGTGATTAAGATTAGACATTTTTTACACGTTACATATAGCAGTAAGTGTATGTAGATTTATTACACGGCACACATAACTGCATATGTAATGTTATCACAAACGTTAATGTGAGAGTATATATTACATACAAGGAAATCTATTATACATTCAGTTATTTATTACCTTTTGGTTGAGTCCATCTTTAAGATGGAACTGAACGTGGAGGTGATGCTGGCCTTAATGTGGTCAATGCGGGAGAGGATGTCTCTGCCGTACACGGACAGCATTCACCAACTGGTGGGGATGTCTATGGGCATTTAAGTACATTACCTGAGAAACCTTTGCCGATTTCATAAGCTAATAATAAACTCTGACACTTGTTGGACTAGATTGAAAACTGACTTTGCAGTTGTATATGTCTGCATCATGTTTGATTTAAGTGTTATAGTTAAACACACTAGACCCTACCTTTCCAAGTATGTAAGTAGCCCGGCTAGCTCAGTCGGTAGAGCATGAGACTCTTAATCTCAGGGTCGTGGGTTCGAGCCCCACGTTGGGCGCATCTGTTTTTCTAACAGCAACTGCATTTGTCAAAACCCTCTCACAGAGTTCTTAGGCCTAATGCAATTGATACATGATCGCGTGATTGCAATTATTTGAGCTGCCCACGAATAATCTCTAGATTCCACACTCAAAGGAAATTTTGCATTTAAATATTATTTACACACACAGAGAGAGAGAGAGATTTGCTAATAATTTGACTAACTGGGCTAAGCTGACTAGCATGCTACAGCTGATAGACAACAACTGGTGCACTGCCAAAACATTCCAGGTAAAACTGTATCTATCTAGCTCTATTCTGTTCTGCACATGTGAATACTCGAGATAAATAAGCTATTTTGGGGCTGAAGGTCCGCTGGTCTGTGTGCATTATGAAATGAAAAATGGAATTCAGATTTTTTCTACCTGGGCAGGTAAATCTACATGGGCGGGCTGATCAAGTAGAGCCTATGTATGGGAAATGCTGATATAGCATAAGAAACGTGTTGACCTTAGACTTACACTCTGTACCTAGTTTTGGATCTTACAAGCACTGTCTGAACTGCAGCTGATATGTTAAAAAGGACTGCGTCCACAACCCTGAGTGTCATGCTCTAGCGGCTGAACTATGAGTCCCCCCTCCCCCCACAGATCGATCTGTGATAGTAAGAAGCCTGCAGGTCTCTCCCTTGTGTATGTTCCATACATGTGTTGCTGCAGAGTACATTGAGAAAGGATTAGAACTCCGTGTCATGCAGCGTCCTTGTCTCTGTGGCGCAATCGGTTAGCGCGTTCGGCTGTTAACCGAAAGGTTGGTGGTTCGAGCCCACCCAGGGACGAGAAGCTTTTCTTCATAGTGCACTGTAGCTTACCATGAAAAATCCCAGTGCCAGTACTTTATGTGTGCTTGTTTTCCAATGTAACATGCTTTCATTTAACAGGAAATGAGACATAGTTTCACTGAAATGGACCTGTGCTAATGTTGTAAATGAAAACTGAAATATTGCAGTTTGAAATTGAAAGCATACATAACTTCTCCCGCCCTCTTCTTCCTGCGTCTTTCCTTCCCCCATTGTCCCTATTGTTTACCCAGCGGCTGTTAGGTCTAGTTTGTCTTCTTTCTGGTTTTGTCTTGAAGTCAAAAGAAAAGCAACGTCCCTGGGTGGGCTCGAACCACCAACCTTTCGGTTAACAGCCGAACGCGCTAACCGATTGCGCCACAGAGACTGGTCCCCAACGGAACAAAGGTTTGGTTTATGACAATACTATTTGTTGCATGGCATATCTCTGGATTCAATCTTCAATTGTCTTCTTCTACAATTGAAATTGGCACTTAACACCAAAAAGAATACTGCACATCATTAGCTTTTGTACAAGTCTGCATAAGTCAGCTTCCACTTTTTCCAAATGTCAGCACCACTTCTGGATCAGGCCACACCCCCTTAATTTCAGAGCAAAGTGGTCTCTGTGGCGCAATCGGTTAGCGCGTTCGGCTGTTAACCGAAAGGTTGGTGGTTCAAGCCCACCCAGGGACGTAGGTTTTTCTACATTAGTAACCAGGTAACATCATGTAAATGACTAACCTGAACACAGGTAAGGGTCAGAGAAACAAGGAGCCAAAATATGACTTTGACGGCAGTGTTGCAGAATCAACAGGACACATCATCAGTAGCAGTATGTTCTTGTATCCAAAATAATTAAAATCAGAGTACAATTGAAACTTTCAAAAAAATAGACCAATAGGTCCATGACCTTCGACAAGTCTACATAAGTAAACTTCCACTTCTTCCAAAGAACAAGAAAACAAATTTAGCAAGCAGCATTGTTAACCGAAAGGTTGGTGGTTTGAGTCCACCCAGAGACGTCTTGTGCTTAAATAACCAAGTAACTTACTGTAAATGAATAAGCTAGTTTCCATGATTAGGAGTAAGGGTCAGAGAAACCACGAGCAACACTGTGACAGCAGTGTGGCAGAATGAACAGGACACACCATCAGTAGCAGTATGTCCTTGTATTCAAAATAATTAAAGTCAGAGTACAGTTGAAACTTTCAAAAATAGACACTATGACCTTCTACAAGTCTACATACACTTAAAATGTTTGCTTACAACTACATTGTAGTGTGAAAAATTTCTGCCATATTGCCCGCCCGACTTCTAGAAGTAAGAAGAATATCCAAGTGGGTGGGGCTTCATGGTTAGGCCACACCCCCTTAATCCAAGAAAAGAGCTGTCTCTGTGGCGCAATTGGTTAGCGCGTTCGGCTGTTAACCGAAAGGTTGGTGGTTCGAGCCCACCCAGGGACGTAAGGGTTTGTGTTTAAGTAACAAAAAGTAAATGACTAAGCTGGTGTCCATGATCATCTCTCAACTCTCTGCAATTTGTTTGTGCATTCAGCTGTTAACCAAAATGTTGGTGGTTCCATGTCCTCGCATTTGTTAGGGTTCTCAATTAATTTATTCAGGTTTTCCTTTCCTTTTTCACCTGTCTATATTTTACATAGTAAGATTGACCTCTGATGTCCTCGTAGATTGTTAAAGTATTTATTGAATTTCAGTACAACAGTAAAACACTAATGTCTTCATCTTTGAGTAGTCTGACATTCATCACCTCATGCAGCTAATTATTTATATTTATCAACTACAGATTGTTTTCATATACATTTAACAACACAACAAACCTGCTGTTGTATCTTATTCAGTCATTTATTCAGCATGATTGTCATGAGTATTGAATTTTATAAAACAGTAAATGTTGCCACTACATTAATATACTGTAGATATGGCCAACATGCAACAAGGCACCAAATGCTATTAAAAAAAGAAAAAGAAGAAAGATTTTTCTTTTCAGACTTAATTTCCAACACTACTCATTGCATATTACATTACTTAGTACAGCATTCAAATTTAAGTGGAGGAAAAAGAAAATCTCCAAATCAGTTTTCTTTTCAAGTGTTTTTTTCAAATATTTCTGATCAAGAAATTATTCAAATGTGGCTTGATTCACTCAAAAGGCCACTAATGTACTCAAATGTTAAAAAAAAAAAATCATGACTACATGTTGCTGGTATAATATCACACAACAGTCTTCAAATAGTTAGCATATAAACCTGTTCCAAGTATGCAAACATTATTGACATGACTGTAAAATGTAGTGTTTGCATGTGTGTGTACATGCGTGCAAACAGACAATATGTTGCTGAAACACAAGGTCAATTTTTAATTAGCAATACACACTGGCTCTGATTTTGACTTTGCCTGGCTACCACCCAACACTGCACGACTTTTAAGAATCAGGAACCATTTACAGTCTCTTGAAATATCACTTATCATGATCTACAGTGGCTACTGACTTTGTCAGACATAAACCATCACAGTTCTGACTTCAAGCCTCAAACGACAAAACATTTGAAGCAAAATAAACAGTAGATAATCAAATTCAAGGTCTGTAACTGATCAAACAGAGCCCTGCAGATGAGGGTGGTGGCTGCAGGAGTGTTTGGAGGCCATTTTCAGAAGAACTTGCAGTAGCTCTCTAACCACACCAGTCTGGTCGCTCAAGTCCTAGCTCTGATTTTCTCTCAAATCCTGTCCCTGCTTCTCATCTGTGGCTCCAGTTTGAGCTGATGTGGTCTGATCCTTCTGTGAAGTGTTGAGGGCTAGCTGTATGGCCCAGACGCTCAGAGGCCTCATGTACGCCAGAGAGCGGTAGATGCCCTTCTCACAGTAGGCTTCAGGAGTCTGGAAGGCCATGCCCAGCCTCTCCCACACAGTCCGGTAGCAACCCTCCGCCGTGCGCATACCCTCTTCCTGCATACCCTGAGAAAAAAGGTGGAGGCGTGAAGCAGTATTTCACTTAATGTCACTCAGTCAACACAACCAGCCAGTTTCTTGCAGAGTTAGGTGAGAAGATTGATACCACTGTCAGGAGTCGGTTACAAGACTCCCAAGAAGTATTTCCCAAAATGCAGAACAATATCTTAACCATCAAAAAACAGCAACAAAACCAGTCAAGAATGCAGGCCTCCATAATGAAAAGTTACTCGTGTTAGCATTTATTTTTTAATTTACATCTTATTGTTTTACCCCTTGAATGTAAAGTAGATACTAACTGACACACGCTTACCTCATGGATCATAGTGGCTGCCAGTCCATACACCACTCCAATCCAGACCTCATCTGACTGGACACTGGAGCGGTCAGGCACTCCTTCAGGACGCATGCCGTTAACTGCCCCCATCTGGCCTCCAGCGAAGCTCATTACATTCAAGTCAAAGACAGATTTTAGTGCGCTCTGGATTTTTTCTTTTGGAAAAGCCTGGAGGGAGAGAGGAAGTGACGTTGAGACCACAAAGCTTTTGATGCATGGCTTAATCTGAAAACATTCCTTTATTGATGTTTGCAGCTTGGCATAGGGAAAGGAAGAGATGTTAGGTCATGAACAAAAAACAATGTACTGTGCGCAATTGGACATATATTTACAAGATTTAAATCTGACTCTTGGTGGTATTCAAAAAGCAGTTTTGCTATGTGCTTTTTTATGTTTGTTTTTAAAAAAATCTGATAATGACATATATAGCCAATAGTAATTTATTTTAAACTCCCATATATCAATATAAGTGTCTCAATAATCCAGTATCGGTTATACTTCATATCTATTGTAGGCCAGCTGGTACTTTGCGTTATTTAGAGGATTCTTTGTCATTTGGTACTGCTCTGTAAGGGTAAAACAACGCAACCTCTGGGATTCAGGTCTAATTGCATAATTGGTGAAAGATGGGGGGCTCATGAATGTTTTAACTTGCCTGGTAGTCTCCCTCTCCCAAGCCGGATGCTCTCAGGAACCAGTGGCCAGCACACTGGTCAGACATGACACTATTAGAAAGGTCTCTCCCACTGCTGTCATAGTTGTAGTACTTGCCTAAACATGAAAGGAAAATAGAAAATAAAGACAAGGCATTTTAAGTCTCAAGAAACTTAATTGTAGTAATAACTTGGTTTTAACTGAAAACAGTGGCTGCATTATTACAGATTTTTTTTAAATGACTGCTGCAACTAAATGCAACTGAGTGAACCCTTTCTATGTACATACTGAACACAACAAATGGGTGTTTGAACTTACCGTTCCACAGCAGTTTGTCAAAAGCAGCGCTGCCCCTGTCCAGGATGTCTTTGTAACGTCGGTATGTCTCCTCGTTGTCCACCAGTCTGGCCATCTTACACATCACACACAGGGACGCCAACCACAGCCCACCACAGTACGCACTGTAAAATACAAATAAACAAAATGACACCAGAGAAAATAGCTTTAACTAACTAATGTGACTTCTCTCATAGATGCAAATACGATTTGAGTGTGGAATTTCAGATGAATGTAATGTTGTTGAGTTTGACTTTTAGCTTAAATTAAAAGTACCAGTCCTCAATGTTAACATTTTTCCACTATATTGAACTCATATTTAGCTGTAATAATGTATATACTCCAGTTGTTTTTATAAAAACCTCAGGTGAGACATTTCACCAAAAAGATTTTTTAAATACAGTTTAACCAAAGCCAGTAGATGGGTAGGTTACAGATGAGCATCATACAGCATTTAAAGAATGGACTTTTAATTTACCTACTTGCTTTGAATCAATAGGTCTAATTGAATAACACAAATTTTGCAAATTAAACAATATTATTCTTCAAATCATTTCGTCTAAATTAATCTTGCCAGTGGCTTCATTTCCCAGCTTTGAAACTTTATGTACTGTGAGCCCGCTGTGTTGCTGTCCTGCAGGATGAAGATGTAAACAGGAAGCCAAAGCCTTTCATCTTTGCTACAGCCTCTGAAGTCAACCTCAGCTCTCGGGTCAAGTTTAGAGAAGCGCTGCAGCTATAGACAACTCAATTTTCCATTTCCTTCCCCCTCTCCCTTCCCCCTGCCATCCAATTCAGACTTGAAGTAGTAAATGCAATTATCATATAGTAGTTTCTTTCTTTGACGAGTGCTCATTTTATTAAAGGACCTGTTAAGGATTAGATTTAATTTTATCCAAACAGAGGGGTAAAAGAAATTTTGCTTCAAGGTTCCTAATTTGTTGATAGAATTTGAATATTTTAAAAGGTATTGGGTGTGGACTGTGTGCTAAGCTAAATTACTTAATAGCGCTTAATTTTTACATCATCTCACAGCATCTGAAATGACTGGGATATAAGACAACTCAAAGGAGGGAGTCCTCTGTACTGAGAATAAGGGATATTCTTTCACTCATCTGCATATTTCTGTAATTGCAATGCCAAAAAAAAAAAAAAGAACAGGCATTTTAATCTATATTTTTTTAGAGCCATGTTTTTCCATCCTCTCACCTTGGTCCAGTCACTGTCCAACCGTCATAGGTCTGGTCAGCATATCCAGAGTTCTCTATCAGTCCGTCTCCATCCAGGTCGAACTTCATCTCTGACTCCATCACCGCCTAGCAGACCAACCAGAACAAGACAGCTGAGTGGAACAAAAGTCTGAGCTACTGACAAATAATCTCACGTTTTGTGTTACTACTACAGATGGGATACAAACATCTACACAGGGAATAATTAAGAGATTAATAATTAGAGAACTCTCAAATGCAGTAGTGTAAGACTTCATCGGTCAGTTATACCTGGCAGATGGGCCACATGTCCTGCAGGTACTGACTGTCCTGGGTGAGATGAAAGTCCCTGTAGACCTGCAGGACAAACTTGAGGTTCAGGTCCTTCCAGTCTGCAGTGTCATGAATGAGGTAGGCATTCACCCTCTGCCATGGCTCATCATCTAGGGACAGAGGTATCATGTTTTACTGAGACAATTCAAAATTACCGGTTTCAAGCAAGTTTCAAGTCTCTGCAAGTTTATTTTCATTCAGAAATTAACTGAAACCTCTGACTCCCTAAAAAGGTAGCAAATCAAAAACTTAACCCCCTTTAGAGCTGTAATTAATGAGACTGTCCTTCTCGTACCTGGATCTCCTATGTCGTGAGGCACCACATTTTTGGCCTTGACAGGAGAATAGCGTCCACTCATCAGATGGAGCCTCTCGGTTGGGTCCTGCTGAACCACGCTGCCAGCTGAGAAGAGATTCATGCCGTAAAACCCGGCCCTAGTATTGATCTTTATCAAATACACATGCTTAGAGAAGTGTTGAAACACTAAGATAACAGCACTTCACTCACCAATATCATATTGCACACTCAAGGCAAGTTTGGGCCACAGCATGATAAGTGCAAAGGAAGCGTAGAAGTGCACATCATACGTGTTGTACATTCTGTACTCCTGACCTGGGAAACAATAAAATCTTAGTAATGTGGGTCATAAAGCACATATTTAACAGGCAGATCTTTCTTTTCACTTTTGCCAACCTTGAATATTTTTCAAAGTTTAATATACATTTTAACCACAAGTATTTTAAGTTGTAAGGCTATGTTAATGTTTGTATTGTATCTGGTTTTTGAATACACGTGGGTGACACATGGATGTGGTCAGAACTGTCAGTGCATAATTTCAGCAGTGAGAGTGAGAGTTTTGGTTAACAAGTGTTAGCATGAAGGACCAGACAAACAATGGTAAGAAACCCAATTAGCTGATTTTATTGGTCTGTAGTATTTGGTTTATTGTTACTCTGTGTACACATCCTTATTGAACATCACTTCCAGTTCACTTTTAAATCAGATATGTCACATTATTAATTAGTTGTGAACTGCAATAAATGAAGGTCTTTAATAGTTTTTAGACCTTAATAAAACAAAAACATCAATACATATTAAATTACAAACTAATAACATACTATGACACAACCTGCAGTAGGGCTGCAACTAATGATTATTTTCATTATCAATTCATCTTCTAATTATTTTCTCAATGAATTGTTTTGTTTATAAAATGTGAGAAAATAGTGAAAAATCCACATTATAATTTCCCAGAGAAAAGCAGACAATCTTCACAATACAGGAGCTAGAAACGGAGAATGTTTTGCATTTTTGCTTGAAAAATTACTTAAATGATGAATCAAATATCAAAATAGTTGCTAATTAACCAATGAATCAACCAGCTGTCTCCTTGGCACTTACCTTCTAGGTAGGCAAAACGGCCATACTCCTTGATGACAGCAGGCTGAGCGGGCAGACCCCCGTTCTCACTGCGCACGCCACCGCTGACATCGGCGTCCTCTGGTAGCTCTGTCCACACCGTCCCTCCGTCCGCCACAAAGTACAACTCGTTAAACAGGGCTGACTTATACCAGGAGGGGAGAGCACTGCAACGCACAAATGAATGTACAAGCCAGTGTGACAGGATGAACAATTAATGTCTACATTATTGATTGGTATTTAGGTGATCATAACGTATCATCGTTGTTTTTTGACCTCCAGAGCTTACAGAGCTGTGATCTACCTGTCCTGTAGTATGGGTCGTTGCCACTCCTCAATGCTCTTCTCCCACTGTCTGTAGTGTGTTAGGGCGTAGTGACTGAGCGAGGGTGACGCATCCCCTTTGGTCCCAAAGTAACGAGTGTATCTCCTGAAAACAGAGAAGCCACAAGCTGATGATGGCGGCACAAGGACACTGCACGTTCATCAACATATACAAATCCAAAAGCAGAAAACTTATTAATTTAACATTTTAAAAGTCTTTTGATATGTATCTTAGTAAGTCTAACTTTTGCATTGCGCTACCTCAGTATTTCACAACGAGGTCAGGTGTGTCCCTTTCAGTTAGGTCTTGAGGCTTTGAAATAGGACACCGCATTGAAATCATATTTGTTTGGTCGATACCGGTCACAGATTTATTTATTTATTTTTTTTTTTTGCAATTAGGGTGGCCTGTTGTCTGCTATAAATTATTCATGGAAGAAAATTGCAATTTGTGATGAATGCAAAAATGTATCTGAGACGGGGATGAAAAAGCACTGAGCATGGACAGCCAAAAGCTTTGACGCGACAACACTAGTGTGGTCTTTCTATTTCTGCACAGTAACATGCTGTATGTGCGTTTCCTCTGTGTTTGAGGTACCTGATGTGTTCCCTCTCCCTAGAGCCGAAGGTGAGTTTGGGCATGTCCCAGGCCAGGCAGAACTCCAGGCTGTTATGGCTCTGAGCCGGCACCGAGCAGCCCACAGCCAACGCTGCCGCCACCTTTTCTCCCTTGGGTGTCGGCGGGCTGGATCCTGCAGAGGTAAGTCAGAGAGGGAGGTTAGCATATAAGTCATATGGCATCTCTATCAAACAATATATCACACAATTTAGCAAAAATAACTTAATAAGAGAATAACACTATGCCACAATAATGATGCAGGTTGTTAAACATCTTTTTACTTTAAAAGCATGGAGTGGTTTAGCCCTTGCTCATAAGCCTTGGTCTTTATTCACCAACCCACTGACTTAAGTTAAAAGGACAAAACTTTTTTGTTAGCGTCTGAAAACTAGACGACCAGAGCTGTACTTCAAATTTCTTTCATTCTACTGCTTCTTTCCACTTCTTTTTCATGTTGAGTAAACAACAACTTTAGAGATCTATTCCATTATGAATCTGTCTCATCCCTCCACAGTCTGTTTTTAAACACCAACCTGTAGGAGAGTCCAGCCGTCCGTCAGTGATGAGGTCACTCCACAGGCCGCTGCAGGTTCCCTTTGGACTGAACGCTGTCTGGTGACTCACCTCCCTGTCAGGCTGTTAAAATGTGCACACAAACACACACGCTCTTGGTAAATCTAAAACCTAATGCTCATAAACACCACAGATTTCACAACCAGCTGATTATTATAAATCCACTTCCTGATAACAGAGACTATTGTTATAAATCCTGTTTATTCCCTGGGAAATGCTTGTGCAGCTACCTACAACCTGCAAAAACCTTGAAGCTGCTAAAATCATAAGCTTATAAATCAAACCTGTTCTCGTGCTGCAATGCACAGAGTGTAAGGGTTCACTGTAGCGCAGTGATGTAGCAAGACCCCAGACACCGTCTCCCCCTCTTTCTCCAGGTGGAATGGTTCATTCCAGTGTCCCCCGCTCTTGTCGTCCTTGTGCCCCGACCCGCTGACCATAGTGAACATGATGGAGACATCCAGAGCGTAGTCATTCTTGTTCTCTATGTCCCACACAAATACTGCCACTGGGAGACTAGAGTCCTGAGAGAAAGGAGATACGTGGTGGAATAACTTTTGTAGAACCAGCATGTCAAGTCAACATACACCATCTAAAATGTGTCTTTTACCACAGCCGAGTGTTTCTACTGTATATTTCAAGTGTCATTTCAAATGACTAATGTAGCTTCTACTTGCAACTGCAAAATACTAAAAGCAAGAAAAGTATACAAGTAGCTTGTTAGAATAAATCAAATGATACTTAAAAAAATAGCTACATGTGGAATCGTCAGCATGAGCAAGGATCAATAATGATCCCCAAAGATAAACATTTGACACAGATTCTTGTGTCTGGACACTCAGCACCAATTTGAACTTTTTTGTCTTCGTGTGGATGCTCTTTTTATTCATGGTTTATCAGTATACTGCAATTTGGAAATATCTCACCAGTCTGATTGCTTGGCTAAACCTAGCTGTTATGTACAGTAGGTGAAACATTAATCATGGTCCAGGGGTTCCCACATTAATTTTGACATGCTTGCATGCTTTTCAGTGACATCCTATTTATTGTTTGGTCAAATTCAAATTGACTTGCTGGGGGCAACACATAACGTGTGTCATAATTAGTTGTCTTAATTATAGGCTAACTGATACTGGATTTTTGAGGCCGATACTGATATTGACATTTGGGAGTTTATGTAAAAAAGAAATACTATCGGCCAAAATATTTTTTTAGCCGATAGCAAATTTTTAATCAAACAATCTTGATATGGATCCTTTAGATCTGAAGTTTTTAAGAATTGTCACCAAGATACATACTAAGCAGAATATTTTACAGCTTACAACTTTTCTGTGCTCTCTGGCGCACAAATCAGCCAATATATACACTGATACCAATGTGATGGTTGAATTTGGAATCAATCCATTTTCAAAACTTAAGTCCTTGTTTTATTTTCTCAAATCCACAAACTTTCAAGAATATTCAAAGCCTGTTGCAACTGCGAAGGTCTGACAAAAGTATCACAACTCTATTGGACTCCAGGGATGCCTCAGTTACCTGGTAGTCATGGGGGATGACTGGGGAGATCTGTCTGCAGGTTAAGGTGACATTCTGTCCCGGCAGGTGGTAGACGGTCCAGGCGCGGGGGTACAAGGCGTGATAGAAGGCATACTCTCCGCAATAACCCCAGTTCCAGCCCTGTAATGTGGGAGGGCGCTCTACAGATAGCACCTGCTGGTAAACAGTTTGCCCCCCACGACGCAAACACACTGTGAACTAAGAAAAAGAAAAGGAAGTAAAATTATTTTTTAGCCTTTGTTTATGTGTAGGTTAGGAGATGAAACATTAGATATTAGTCATTACCAGAAGTGTGTAATTTACATTTTTAGTACACTTCCCAGAATGCCCTCACTGACTGTGCATCCAGCTATTCTACATTCAGGCGGAGAGCACTATAGTAATAATGACAAAGAGAGCAGGTTTTTCCAGTAACAAAGAGTCACACAACATACCATGCATTTTATTATAGTCAACTGAAGCAACCGTCAGTGAAGAAACTGGTATTCGTGTCTCCTCTACAATAGATGTGTCCCTGCACCAACGCCTGTATTATTGTTTGAAGTAACTCCATTAAACTCCAATGTGGCAGCATTTGAAATATGTTAATGTGACATTTAGTTGTCTACATTTGGCCAGTTACTCAGGTGAATAGGAAAATAACACCACCAACGAACAAAGTATATCCATTCAAGTAGAGTGACTGCCAGGAGCTGTTTTTAACTGTGTTATAAGGGTTTATTTTCTCTTCAGCATTCAGGGACTGTTCCTATGAATTAAGAGAATGATACATTTGAAAGAAACAAAAACAAACACTGCTTTCCTGCTGAAGGTTATATGACACCTAAACCAGCTCCATATCAGTCTAGAGATAAGTGACTATTTATGTAAGCCGTGACTTTACAGGCAGTAGGAGTAATTGTTGGACTTTGTTTGCAGAGATTCAAATAAGTCAGCGAGCCATTGTACAGGACGTAAAGGGACCAAAAGCCAGATAAATATCCTTTAACTAAGTCGTTCTTTGTGATGTAGGATGCTTTCACATGAGTCTCAGTCTATTTAAGATCCTACATACCTGGTTTGCTGTGACAGTTTTGTAGTGGTACATCCCAGGGTTAAGTTGCCATCTGCAGAATTCCCCCCGCCAACCTCTCGTGATGGTACCTCCTCCAATACCGCCGAGTGGAGCACCTGCAGATTAGAGTATGGTGTCAGCTTGGAGAAACAGCGAGGGGGTGAGCAGATTAATGGATAAGGCTATACGAGAGGAAAGCCTGTGTGTTTGTTAGAGCACTGGCAATCCTACGTGAGATGACAAAATATTACCGTATCGTGTTATATCATAAATATTAACATATTGATAAAACAGGTTACTTTATTGAAATAATGTGTCCATGTTAGACCACTTGTCCCTCTCAAATTCAGCCATTCAGCATAAACCTTGACAAACTGAGCACACTCTGGTGTATCATAGACCTGAACTCACCATATATTTGACGCAAGGGTTGGGCACGAAACATGTCAATGAATGGAGCTTTCTTCTCCACCTGGGTCTTCTTGTACCACCATTTTAGATACCTGGATAAACATGTATATGGTATAAAGCACACAGATTACTTCACTGTCACAGGTGGAAGGATGCAAGTGTGAAAGTAAATGAAGATGGCTGAAAACAAGTGAGGAAATCAACAAATATTCAGATATCTTCTTGTACCACCATTTTAGATACCTGGATAAACATGTATATGGTATAAAGCACACAGATTACTTCACTGTCACAGGTGGAAGGATGCAAGTGTGAAAGTAAATGAAGATGGCTGAAAACAAGTGAGGAAATCAACAAATATTCAGATACAAAGTCAGTTCAAACAGTTTAAACTGTATAAATAAATAAATTAGTACTTCGTGCTTTTTCTCCTAGCTTGTTTAAAAGGCAGCTACAGCTGATTCCAAGCCTTTAGCACTGTGAGCCAAAGCTGTAACCAACAGTGAAGAATTTGCACTCAAACACACACACAAACAAATACACAGGGGCAGAGAGAAAGGAGGGAATTGTGCAACTGCATGAAGGAAGCACTTGTAAGATGAGGGGAATGAAGTCAAAGTGGCACTCTACTTTATCTAAGTGATGTTAACAGTGTGAGTATGTGTGTGTTTGTGCATGCCTGTGTGTCTATGTGCAGCCCTCACTATCACTCCAGTGTTGTAGTGTAAAATATTAATTAGGCTACGTTACAAAAGGTTTCAAACAGCTCGTGGAACCTGAGGCCGGAGGCTCAGGAGATGACAGTTAACGTCAGAGACAGTAATCTGTTTATGCTCTGAACTCTGATCTCGGACATGGTAGATTTTCTGCTAATATGCCGAATAAAGTATAAAGCTGCTGTTGTGCATTGACTTGAATTTTAGTAGACAGGTCATTAGTTCAGCACAGAACACGCTGCAGTGCTAATAATGCCCCTCATTACATTTAGCCTGCATCATTTTAAATTTTGGCTGACCCTCTGAACACATAGCAACTTTTGTGCTTTTACTCCAAGTGAGGCTCCTGGACTTTCAATGGTCCTTGAAGGGTCTGTAGAGGGCCCCAGCAAATTGAGAAACAGATTAAAGGATGCAATAAACGTGCTTACTGTCGCGTTGCACAGAATGACCATAATATATCTGCAGCCAGCTGACAGTTTGGTGAACAGCGCCAATGACTAAGCACTTACTTTGCAGTTGCTGCGGTTTCTGACCTCTTCCCTGTTAGGGGCTCAGAAATCCCAAACCGCTGAATTTGACGATGCTCAACAAGCGAGCTAAAAACATGTAGCTCAGTGCTACAACTGAATAACTGGCATCTCTAGTATCAACACTTATCTGTCTGTGGTCTAAGGCCAGTTTATTTGGGCTGATAATGAACAGTTTGGAAACTCCTCAACTAGAAGAAACTAAGGAGTACAAGCTTCAAAATAAATTAATTCAAAATGACAGCTTCAACAACCGTTTCTGTATTGCTTGTATAGCAGGGTTTTCCCCAGGAAATTGCTTAGCAGGTGGTAAACCACCCAGATACTGAGAGTGTACATGACAGCCTAAACATTAGCTAAACCTGTTAGAAATATGGCATTTGCTGTATGAAAAACCATTCATGTTCTTTCTCCTTGAAGGTTAATGTTTTATTCCATAACTTTGTTTTATGATGTTAGTGGAGGTGGTCTTTCAAATTTACCTACACTATAGTACACTGCAATAAACCCTGGTATAGCAACCTAATATTAATGTAGCTCATCAACTCTACAGCATCTGCATCATCAAAAGTCAAAACAGGGATGGACGTAGCTTTGTGCTAAGCATTATGACCTTATTTACACACCAAAATAATCATTAACGTTTCAGCCACAAAGGGCTTTCTGCTTGTTGTGAGGAAGATCCCGTGCAACTGCAAAATTGCTGTGCATAACAATGCAGCGCCTGACTGTGATGCAAACAATAACTTCACAGGAAAGCTCAGTCCAGAGACACAACAATGGACCGCCGATACAGAATGGGAGTTATTTGAAGCCGAGGCAGGTTATGCCATTGTCCGGATCTTGATGCTCTGCAGCTCAGCTGGAATGCAAACAATGGTCCTCGCCCTGATCCAGCTCTGTGAATACGAGCGGGTGAAGTATGCTAACTTGAATCTAACCTGTGTATGTTCAAGCTGCCATCTTGGTCACCACCACAGTCAACACATTACCAGTGCTTAAAAGGAGCTTGTGGCACAATGAAGGGAAAAAGTCCTACTAGTTGATATCCAATCAAACACATTTACCATTCATCAGATGTAGGTAGAAGCATTGGTGCACTGATGACCAATGCTGCTGAAAGTTCTGGTGCAAAACATATCAGTATTTATAATGACAGTGCAGGTTGGTTAGCTGTAGGCCAGCTTAAACATTTTTTAGTATTATAGTAATCCTTCATTGTTACACCTCTTACTGAAGAGCTGAAGGTGTGGCTCTACCTGGGTTTAATAGTAAGCCCTGTTTAACACTGTCTAAACAAGCTCCTCCTACTGCACATTGACTATCACATTAATCTTAGCAATAATTAACAAATGTTGCCATGGCGATTAACCCCACCCGAGAAACTGGGTGAGAAATGGGAAAGTTGCCTTTTGCATTGGCCTTAGCTGAGAGTGCATGTATGGTTGTTGTGCAGCAACACTGCAACAGATTTCTGAAAAGTGATGCAAGTTCGTGGTTTAACTGTTTAAAACAGTTTTCTTGGAACTTGTTGGATCTCAGCGGAGCACTATGTCATGTAATACAGAAAGAACACGCCTCACTGTTGTTTGCTCACAGCTATAAATTCCACATCATATTGAGCCTCAACGAGCTGTGTTGTTACATTGCACTGCAGGTGTCACATGGGGAGGCAATGTAAAAAAGAAAAAACTACACGGGTCATCAACAAGAAACACATTCAGTCCAAATCACTTGATGACGGATGGATGGAAGGAATGGAAGGACTCCTCAGTCAAGCCCCGCTCTCAGGATCTAAATGATAACTGAGGGGAAGTGTTGCTGGCTGTTCGCCCGACAATCCACTAAAGCTGCAGAATATACTTTGCATCTCAGATGTCAGCAGGTTGTTGGGAAAACAAACACAACCAGATCAACAGATGTTGAGATCTGTGCTGGTTATTTTTTTTTTCTCTCTCTATAGCTACGGGGTGACAATTCAGCTGCAAAGATTTAAGCTGTACTCGCTGGAAACTTAACAAGCAGACATATCATGTTTGCGAGACCACCTCAACCTTCCTGCCTTTATTTCTAGAGATGTTTTAAAACATGGAAGTATGGAAGCCTTTTAAAGGTGACCACACACTTTTGATTTAACGCTTTGTGAACTGTCCAATTTGCTGTTATGGCAAGACACACTATATAAGAAGAACTATATATCATCTGCACAAAATGGCAGACCACTTTGCAAAAGAACCTTTCACTCCCTTAATCGGGTGTTTAAGGTGCTCCTCCTATCAGTACACAGAGTCAAGAACAAATAGACACAGCAACTCCCTTATTCCTTTAGCCATTGTTGAGAAAAGCAGATAAAGGCAACAAGCTATGGTGATCAGTTTTAAATGCACTGAAAAATTAACTGGTTTAATACTGTTTTAATGCTTCTTACAGGTTATTACTGTGCTGAATGCTGACATTATCTTTTAAACTGCAAATTAATCTGCATTAATGTGAACAATTAACTGTTTTATATTATTGGCGTGTGTAGAAAATTCAATATGATAAGTTGTGGCAGCATCAACCATTTCGAGGCAGGATCGCAATTCACACCTGCTCCTCTGTTCTGGGTTGAGAAATATGACACTGTAGGCTAATGCTTCCTCAGGTACTGTACCTTAACAACATGTATGGGTTAAATGGTATAGACTGAAGGTTGCTATTAAACATGGGAGGTGTAAATTGAAACAAGCCAATGTCTATAGAGGAACAAATCTCCAGGGTGTGTATGTTAAAAAAAGATATTTGTTGGTGGAGGATTTCATCTATCACAGAGTTAATATGGCTATGTGATGGCTGTAGGCCTACAGACACGGGCTTGTGTTGATCTTTAAAACTCTCATAGGTAAATTAGTCGAACTCTGTTTAGAAGACCACTTTTAAATGTCTCTCCTTCATCTGCATCTCCTCATAATGGCTGGAAAATACTTGAAATATTAAAGTAATCAGAGCATTTCATATCAGCTCAGCCTTCTGCATGTAAACAGAATGCATTGGCAGTGTTTTGCACATTAAGTGGAGAGCCAGAGAGGGAAGGTCTCACCTGATTCCAAGGCCGATGTGCTCCAAGACGTTGGACAGCGAGACATCTTTTGCTTGAAAGGGCTTTCTCTTCTCCTTGAACTCATGTGCCAGACAGATACGCCAACCCTCCTTGGGCACTCCATATCCCATTTCCTTGGAGACATACCTACTCATGAGGTCCGCTGTGGATTTATCACCCCACTCTGTAGTCATTTTAGCAGGAGACCTAGCAATAGGGAGCTTATAGTGGTGAATGGGAGCAGGAAAACACTTGTGATTACAAACGGAGTTGTGACCACCTTCTGTCAACAGAGTCAGTTTCTCGTGCCTTCACCTTGGGGCAAAAACAATAAGGAGGTAGCTACATGTGGCCTAGAGATCTTTAGGTGGATCAGTAAGCTGGAAAGAGTCATTCCTGGGGCTAAACCGGTTCTCAACTGACTAGCACTGAATACCTGCAGGACAGTGACTGACTGGTAAATAATTGCTCCTTCAGGTAGGAGGTCCCAGTGAAATTATAAGATTATTACTGTCCACAAGAGCATTTAGCCTTTACAGCTCAGGATGTTCATATACTTAGGGACTATTTGCATCAATGTGCTACACCATCGCCCTCTCGATTCCTGTTTTTTAAAGATAGCAGACCCCTTTGCACCCCCTGCCTGGAGTCCGGATGTGGCTGTGCTGTCAGCAGAGATGGATGGATGTCAGCTAGAGACCAACAAGAAGTCTTGAGAATGCTGATTTCAGTCATTTAGCCGGGACACCTACAATAAGATTAAACAGGATGAAACGAAATGGGTTAGAAAGTAGTGATCACATTTACCTGGTGTACTTACAAGAGGGCCGACATTAAGCAACCATCTCACTAACCGGCGGGTTAGCTGTAAAGGCGCAAACTGATAACATTGTATGGTTACCACCTTAATCATTAATCTAAAGCCCCGGAACAGTCGCTAACTTTATTAGCTAACCCATTAACAGCAGGAGAAAAGAGATTATTATTTTTTTAAATACCGGAGCGACGGCGTCATCCCACTGCTGCTGCAAACCGACCTCTGTCAAGACTCTTGTAGCTTCTGCTAGCACGGTGCTCATGCAAATCGTTTACATTTGTCAGATGAAAGGTGACTTTTTTACCCTCACGTTTGTATCTCAGGTAACAATGTCTAAATCTGCCTACACATACCTCCTCCGTTTACAAGATTGGTAGATACAAACCTCAACCAAGCTATTAGTCCTACCTTAAGTTAAAAAGTAAATAATGGATAATTGTTTTTAGAGTTTGATGGAGTCAAAATCAGTAAACAGCTTGGAAGTAAATGGTGCCTGACAAGCCTAACTCAGGGATACATAATTCCAAGAGTCCGTAAAGCCGCTGCAAAGCCTGTACCATCTGGAGTAAAAAAGGGGGGGGATTATGTTAATCCCTATTTATTAATTTCCCCTCCAATTGACAGGCTTCGGCACGTTTTCATAAATATACAATTTACAAAAATGTTATAAAAACGACTTCTGTAGAAAGTGTGATATTAATGCACAAAAGTAAAGGTTATTTGTAAATATTAAATTTACGCCTCCCTACCAGTTACCATAGCAACAGTCCACCTCGCCTTAACTGTGCCACGGGACGTCTTCTAAATGGCCGACCAAAAAACATTACAGAAATTCTACACTGCCGTTTTATTCTTTGAAAAATGTTTAATTAAGATTAAGATATCACAAGGACAATAAACTGAACATATACTTAAAGAAAATGTACGTTTTATGATATGTGTTTGTATTCTTTAGGAGTTTTGTTTTCCTTGGTTCGTAATTGGTCGTACAGCAGCAGATCCAGACTATCTACAAATAGATTTTTTGTTTACTGTAGCTGGAATGCTAGCTAACTAGATATGCTATGCCTAGTTCTTCTGGAAAAACGGTCAAATTTTGTTTTGTTTTATTCGAGAAGTAAGTTTAGGTACGCCTTGGGATAAGACAACGTAATTGTCTTGCCGCAGTATCGTTTGAGGTCAAGGTATGTGTTTTAAATTCCCCTTAAAACAGCAGCCATTAGCAAGCAGGACCAAACAAGTTAACTTCTGTCTGCAGTTTGACTAGCGTGTAGCGGTATGTTTTGTTTATATAAAACTGTAGTATTGTCTTGCTGGAATAACAAAACAAAAGCATTTCGGATCCCAGTGTATTTTGTTCTCTATATTAGTGAGCGGATATTCAATTTGGTAACGTAGCGTTGTTGGTTTGTAACGTTACAGATGATCGAGGTGGTGGCCTCCATGGCCCGAGGCCCCGTGTTTCTCGCCGGGGAGCTCATGGAGTGTCTCATAACGTTCACCAACCCGATGTCTCACCTGTCCACTTCTGCCAGCAGGTAGAATTTAACTCCTTTCACCTCTTCACCGATCATAGACATGAAGATGGCACCTTCTGTCTCAGAATTTGTAGTGTACTATAAATATTGCCAAACTAAAACTATAAAAGCTATTTGAAAGGAATATTGGAAGGAGAATATCTTGAATAAGCCACGTGATGACCATGTGATGCAATGATCAATCATTTAACCAATCACTCTGTAAATGCCCTTGTGTAACCCTTATTTTCCAACTGTGCCCCAGTGAGATGCTGGCATGGGCTAGTGCCCAGATCCACTGCCAGTTTCATGCCAGTGAGAGCAGAGTGGCCCTGCCGGCCCAGGGCAACAAACAGGACGTCCAGGCTGAGAGCGACACAGTGCTTATTCCAAGCAGAGGTTAGTGGGGGAGGAAAATAAGGAAAACTGAGATAAGCAGAAAGAAACACCACTATCTGTTGTATAAAACATTCATGTAAGTACATTTACATTAAGTATTTGTTATGTTGTAAATAAACCAATAGCTTTGGATGCAAACTAAAATACAAGATGTATTTAGACAAGATTTAGGAGGTTCTGGATAGTATTAGACTTGTTTTAATAGCCATATAGCTTCATGTGTGGTAAGCCTAGAATCGCCTCAACACTAATTCCTTTCTTCTACAGGAGAGCGAGGGCAGTGTGTGCTGGACACACCACCTAAGATATTATTCTGTGACCTGCGCCTGGACCCTGGGGAGAGCAAAACCTGTATGTGTGTACATATGTGGAAAAAAAGTTTAGATCCATCAAAATGATAAGTGATATCTACTCTTTAAAGTGTGGCATGAAACTGTGACAAATGAAAACAATTTTTTAAAGAAGAAATGAAAACCATAGTGCTTGCTCGTCTACATGAAAACACCATTTCAATTATAGAGATTTGAAATGTTTCATATCTAGAAATGTTTCCAAAATGGCCATGCAACATTTATTAATGAACATATTTGTTTGTGTGTGTGTGATTCAAACAGTCTGACATGCATACTCACTCTCCCACAGATTCATACAGTGAGATCGTACCCATAGATGGTCCTCCTAGTTTCCGTGGTCAGGCAGTGAAGTACGTCTACAAACTGACCATCGGCTGCCAGAGAGTCAACTCTCCTATCAAGCTGCTCAGAGTTCCCTTCAGAGTGCTGGTTTTGCAAGGTGTGAGATGAATTTGCACTACTTTTAATTTCAGTTGAGGTGTGTCACTTTGAAACCACAGGAGTGGTGAAATGTTGACTTCTGCTTTAACATGATGAATAACAAAATGAGGAAAACTAGCAACAGCCAGATAACTTGCAGTGGATGTTAAATTTTCTTCTAGCCACTTAAACAGGTAACACTCTAGAAATATTTTTGTGGTTAGTGAAAGAGACCAGTTTATTTTGCGATTTACCATGCTCTTTGGATTGTGGAAATAAAGACAGTTTAATGCCTTGCTTAGAAAATGGAGGTGCAAAAATCAGAGTGGTGTTATTTGACTTCCTGTAGGCATGCCAGAGCCTCCATTTCCCCAGGATGAGGAGGTTTCCCCCTCCAACCCGTTTCTGGAGGAAGAGGAAGCGAGCCGCAGGGATGCTCGTCCTTTGGAGAGAGCAGTGGACATGCTGATGGTCAGCACCTCAAGACGCTGCCCCCGTGAGTCAAATTCTTGGTCTCTGTTCTTTGCTGTAGTTTAAAGCACTATATTATCTCTCTCTAGTTGTTTTTTAAACACAAAGCCTTATTCTGCTTTTGTCAGTCTAAATTATTATTGCTATTTCATTGTCTTTCAGTTGTTCAATATTTTAAAATTATTGTGTGAAATTGTACACTCTTTGCTTTATCTGTCATCCACAAGAAGAAATTAAGTTTATAGCAAGAAATACAACTGTGTTGCCTCACTAGCTTAATTGTTATATCCATGTCATTAATAGGTGTGTATTTGTTAACCAGCAGAGAAGCTAATTTCAAGCTAGATTTGACAGGTAAAAATATCATATAAACATGTACAAAAATGGATGACTTTAGAAAAAAACAAAGTAATTTCATACAGAAATATAAACTAAACACATAGTAACAGTAGTTTAGAAAATGCTCTAACCTCTAAATAATACTTGTATTCTACTTTTAATCTTCTTTATTTGGATGTCCACATTTGACCTGTGTTTATTTGTTTTGTCCAGACATGTTTAATATCACCAATATGCGTGGGAAAGTGGCAAAGTTCTGCATCTTCAAGACTGTTTACAGACTCGGAGAGGACATCATCGGCACATTCAACTTCTCAGAGGGAGACATTCCCTGCTTGCAGGTGTGTTTGCCGTTCGTGTTTTTGTATATTGCTACACTCTCAGTTTTTGTACAACATTAGTTTCTCCTATTTAATCAGTGTGTAAATGATAATATCCTGAATACCTGTGTATATGTTTTCCAGTATTCAGTGAGCCTTCAAAATGAGGAGGAGATCCAGCAGCAGTACCAGCGGCGTCCCGGACAGGCCGTCAGTGTGACTGGACACGGACGACACCTGGAGTCCTGCCTCCACACCGCCTCCAGCCACTTCTCTCTCCCCATCCCCCTCAACGTCACCCCGGGTTTCAGCACAGACATAGGTCAGTCACCAGTGGGCTGAAACATATCCGTCATCAGATATCACATTTCAAATATTCTTTTACCATATTTCTTTTCTAGCATTTAAAAAAAACATTTTTCCAAACCTTTTGACATAGTTAAAATTGTTTCTTTTTGGTTGTTAGGACTGTTATTAATAGACTGTTTCATGAGCCATCGTTACACAAAATGTCAATAGAAATCATTCACACATCAAATATGGAATATTTTACACACGTATAAAGTGAAAACTTTAACAGAGAGGCTGTTTTTTGAACACACAGACATGATATACATATTTTTAGATTTTCTTCAGTATCAAAGTAATCCAGTGATAGTTGTCTGTACATCCATGGGTGCATTGCAAACAGAAAGTGCCAATTGCTAATTCAGCATACTTTTAATTTAAAAATGTAATTAACTTTATTTTCTGAGGGGGGGCCCCACAGTGTCAGATTTTAGAACATTTCACAATCCCTAAAAAAAGAAGACTCGGGCATCTAATTTATCTCCAGAAAGAACTCAACTTTTAAAGGTGTGAAAATTTTAATTTGGTTTAATGAGTATTTTATTTACAACATCAACAACAGGTTATTTAGAGTGTCAAGCCCTTTTCTAACTGCACAATATGCAGGGTTACGTTAAACTGTTATTTATCATACATCAACTTAACAACCAAAATTCTAACTCTGCTTGCACAGTGATCCTAAGGTGGCGCCTGCACTTTGAATTCGTCACTGCCCGGGAGCCCATGGAGCCACCCACAGTTCTGCAGAACCAATCAGAGGTCACGGTTTGGGCCGGGGCAGAGCATGTCGACGTGGATACCTTCAGCTGGGATCTGCCAATCAAAGTCCTGCCTACCAACCCGGCCTTGGCATCCTACATGTCCCACTTTACGGGGACCAACAGCATTAATATTTGACTGTTGTATGTGTGAGATTGTGAACGTGAGATAATCAGTTAAACATTGTGTTTTACTGAGGGTATTAGCCCGTGTGTGTGTGTGTGTGTGTGTGAGTGTGTGTGAGAGAGAGAGAGACACACTTCTTTTCTTTCCAGATGAGAAAATGTTAGCACAGAGGTGCACGTTTCAGGAACAAAGGAAAATTTTTTGTTTGTTGTTTCCATTGTATATTCAGAGCCAGTGATGGATTCCATATGTAAAGTTTGCAACCTATGTTTTGCCTTTTTCATATGCATTTTGCAGTGTATCTTAACTTTAAATGCATCTTCCTTTTTGAAAGATCCACATGCATTGACCTTCAGAAGTGCAACTATCTCTGTGGTTGCTGTGCGTTTCTGTATTTATTTCATTTTTGATTCGTTTACTCACTTGCACACTTGTTTTTTCTCATTTTCTGAAACAACTGTTTATTATTCAATATATTTTTACTGTTTAACTGTTTTTCTTTCAGCTCAAGCAAAGGCTGTATTGAGGTTGTAAATACTACAAGAGAAAAATTAATTAAAAGTGTGATTTAAATTTGATAGATTACGTGTGAGGAAATTATTACTACACAATTCAACGTAATTTCTCTTCGTAAACAAGATTTTTATTTGGAGGATAAATGTATTACAGCAGAGAACAGGTCAAATTCAACAGGAATTGTTATATATATTAATGTACATACATATTTGCTTATATTTACAATAAGTCATTATTGGATTAGTTGAAGAAATTGCATTTGGCTGAATATAAATGTCCCAAAACATTGAAGAAAGAACACTCTAACTGTCCAGATGTGCAGGACCTTTAGCATGAAAAACTCCCCAAACAACCTGTATTACAATACGACAAACAGCTTACTATAATAAGTAATATCAAACATGCTTAAAATGAAGTTTCATCCAAAAATAAAATTGATGCCTAAATTTCCTAAATTTGTTAACGTGGTACATAATTTGGTGCTCAGTGTCAAAAAAAAATCTCTGCTGCAAAATAATGCTGTTTTACTTAAATATATTTTCACAGACAAATTTCACTCACATTTCCTTCATTGATGACACAATCCAAAAAATACAGATGCTGTTAAAGTTTTATATTAGTACAGTATGTTTATAAAATGGTTACTGATATTTAACTAGAGTGAGTATTGGTTTCACAGGCAAACAGATTGAGCAGATAGTCGCCGGTCTGAGCGGCTTTCTACCCGTAGAGCTGTTGCTGCAGCTGAAGTGATCCTTGGCTGGGGTCCTTGATGTCCTCACCTGGGGAGCAGGGCAGGCGGGGGTCGGCTGTCTGGACCAGGGACACTTTGCAGATCACTGGCTCCACCCTCACCTCACACCACGCAGGGAAGTCCACCGGCCGATGCACCCTGGACAGTTATCGAGGTAAAGGAGAAGACTCTTATGGCTTCAAAAAGAACACTTTTCCTTGCACTCTCCACTTTATTCTGTGTAATGTGGACTGTAAAACACTGTTTGACTCTTGTGCTGGTTCAGAGGTGTCACACAGTAATGCACCTGTAGGAAAATCAACAACCATTGCCGGAGGTTGCAGGCTATGGTGTTGATCTTCCAATAAAAAACAACATTTTCAAGAAATGGGCCTGAATAAAAGTGTACAAAATGTTCTTGAGCTCTAAATGGAAGTGGTGGAAAGTAACTTAAAAGTACATTTACTCAAGCACTGTACTTAAGTAGAGTTTTGAGGTACTTGTACCTTATGTGATTACTTCCATTTTATGCTACTTTATACTTCTACTCTACTACATTTCAGATAGAAATATCGTAGTTTTTACTCCACTACATTTATTTGACAGATATAGCAGGATTTTACATATAAGCATATGATCATCTTATAAAATATTTATTTAATTTTTGAATTGATAAATATGATGTATTATTATTGATGTATCCTTAAACATCCCAGTAATATATAGTTTATCTGAGCCTCGGCCAGCTATAACATTAAACTGCAGTTTACATCAATACTATAATAAAACACTCTTCTGCATCATGACTACTTTTACTTTTAATACATTTTGCT
The DNA here is from genome assembly GCA_008360985.2 of Macquaria ambigua. NCBI lineage: Eukaryota > Metazoa > Chordata > Actinopteri > Centrarchiformes > Percichthyidae > Macquaria > Macquaria ambigua. Next base: position 45,974 of record VMKM01001923.1, on the reverse strand, counting down.
GCAATTACTTAAGTAAAACTTTGAATGCAGGACTTGTAACAGAGTATTTTAAAGCTACTTTTACTCAAGTAAAGAACCTGAATACTTATACACTGCAACACAAATGTCCCCATGAAGACACTACAATTTAGGTCCACCATCATGAAGTAACTTTTACTACTTTGTTCAGTCTCTCTGAAGCTAGCTGCAGTACAGTAACTGTGGGCATCTGGACACCAAACCACACAGGTTGTTTGTGCACTCACGTCTCACAGCAACCGACGCCGACAGGGTGCAGACAGGTGCACTGCATACAAGCGTTGTCCATCCAGGTTTCACCCAGTGAGTAGTGCCTCCCCTCGAACACACACAGTGCTGGAACACATGGCAGTCAAAAATGAACTCAGAAACATGCATTTAAAAAAAAAACGTCCTATGATAACCTATGAGATTTCAGAGCATGGGATCTCACCTCTGGAGTTGAAGTGGCACTCCATGGGTGCAGCAGATCCACCACTGGTCCACAGAAGAAACCCTGCAGCTGCAAGCACAAAGTTAACCCCGGCGAGCTCCATCTTCATCTGGTTTGGTCAGCCTCTGGTTCCTCTTCTCCCTTTGCTCCCTTATTTATACATCCTGAGGCTTTTACGACCGCGGCGTGGAGGTGTGGTCAGCACCGTCATGTGGCCCACAGGCCTGGCTGAAGAAGGTGTCAGCGGTGCCATCCATTGGGGAATGAGGAGGTGGTGGTTTGTGTGGAGGGTGGGGGTAAAGAGAAGGGGATCTTGTATTTTGGCGCTGTTTTGGGCACTCCGGAGATCACTTCGCTGCGCTTCAGCGGGCATGAACCTCTAAAGTGATAGAAACAATGACACATCCATGTGGTGACTAAGAGAGGGAAGGGTAGGAGAGAGGTGAGATGGAGGGCAGGGAGAGAGAGAGAGGTGACGTCCAAGGAGAGGAGGAGGAAGAGAGGGGAGAGAGGAGAGAAAGAGGGATGGGATGGAATTATCAAATGTGATTCATCACCATTCAACCTCTTATATGGTTTTTTTGGCAAGGTTGCTGTCCAGAAACTGAACACGTGACTAATGCACATGTAAAACACCGGGGAGATGGAGATTCTACTGGAGATGTTCAGAAACTTGGAGAATCTATGACAAGGATCAGTGAAGCTGTTCTGGGGGCTCACAGTGAGCCAACAATGCTGGTTTTTCCTTTAATTTGTCAATAGTCACATACATTTTAATGCATTGCTGAGGTCTGTGACCTCATGCGGGTCCTGTTCAACCGTCCAACCCCAAAGGAATGAAAGACATGAGTGTCAGTGAAGAAGAAACATGTAAAGACTTAAACCTATAATTATATATTCATCCTCTTTATAGAAGAGATCAACTGATATATCAGAGGATTGATATTATCAGTCAGTATTGGCTTTTTATGAGTATAATACTACTGATTAAACAAACGAGATATAACGTGTTAATTAACAAGATTTAGGGACATGCTGGTAGGCATATTTTTTTAAGCTTTGCACAGAGCCAGGCTTGCTGTCTCCCCCTGTTTTCAGTATTTGTGCTAAGCTAAGCTAACCGGCTGCTGGCTCCAGCTTAATCTTTACCGTACAAACATGAGAGTTTTATTGATCTTTTCATCTAACTCGGCAAGAAAGTGAATAAGCTTATTTTCCAAAATGTCAAACTATTCCTTTACTATACTATACTACTATATATACGAATAAATTTTACCAAAAACTCTTATCACAATGTCCATTTTTTCTGGAGCTCTCAGAAATGTCATCTCATCATCTTCATCTGCTGATAAAGGCCATGAGATGTGGCTGAAAGCTCAGGAAAAACCAAGTAAGTGTACATTGTGATAAGAGTGCTTTTTGTCAAACTGCTATTTCCAAGGTCAAGAATGAATCTTCAAGCTCAACTTTAAAGAATAAATCTATTTTTATATATTTTTTCATTCAACTATTTTATTATAAGAGATAATTACTAAAAATCCATGTGCTTGTGTACATAATTTGGCCTACAGTGTATATCCTTGATGTCAGTATCTAGATCAGCCCCGAAAATCCATTATTCATTGGGCTCTAGTTAACTGTATGTTGTGCAGACGTGTGCGTTTCTGTGTTCATCCCCGAAGAAGCAAAATGTCAAAAATATAAATGTGATCTGACCTGACAATGCAGCACAGTATCGCTGCCTGAGCCAACAAAAAATTAGCTCATCTTCTTCCAGTTGTTTACTATCTGCAATCTGAGGTGTGAGATTATAGGAAAAATCCTCTCACAGGAGGCCCCGGGGCCTCATAACGTGGTGTTTTACGTGCCTTTTCTCTGGTACCCCCACAGTAGTAAGAGAGTGTTGATAGGTCTCCCTCATCTGTCAGGAGTGCTTCTTCATTAATATGACTCACAGTTGCTTCTCTCAAGCTGTACTTTGATCCTATGAGGACTTGTTGCAGTTTAAGTACTGTTGTCATTAATATGAGCAATATACAGGTAACATTTCAGAGGTTTCCTCCTTCAATTGATTTTATTCAGAGGATGGAAGATGTTTTAATGGCAGATGTTCTTTCATAAGTTCAACTTGGGTGGTGCTGTCCTCCACCACCTGTGGGTCCCATACAATACACTGACAATGAGTTCACACCCTGATTTGATAACCAGTTGTCGTCAGCATTGATGAAAAGGGAGGACCTCATCAAAACAAAAGATGAGGATTTTCCTGTCACACCCCTGTAGCCCTTCACGGATATGCACTTCATTGGTGACAAGTGTGTTTTTATTGGGTAGAAAGTTCAAGGGGCTGTCATCATGTTTGGTATCTTTAATAAGAGAACTGTTTTTGTTGGGACTTCCTAATAGTAAATGTCCACTTACTAGCTTTTTTCCAGAGCTTTCAAAAGAATCTAACGGTCTTCACAAGCAGATGGATGTGTTGACATGCAAGCTCAGTAGCTGTTATGATTTCATACTTTCATGGCCACTGATATGTCTCCATTACAACCAAACAAAAAAAGTTTGCTTCCTCTCCCAAGCTCTACAAATAGCATTTGCTATGGCTTTGGTGACAGCCCACAAAATACAAAATTTTAAATGGCTTTATTAAATTTTAAAACTCACTTACCACACAGATACTATTCATATAAGTACAAAACATTGTATTATAATAAATTATTTTCATAAATAATAATATTTCTAAATGCCAAAATAATGGTTTGTTAACATTACACTCTTAGTGGACCGTCTCTTTAATAAGCATGCTTAAACCCCGCCTCTTTTCTACTTCCTGCTTGGTCCCATCAGGCTCGACAAATCAACACATGATGCAATGATTGCCTTCTCAGTTTCGTCAATCCTACTGCATCGAAAATCGACTACTTTAGCCTGGTTGTAGATTTTGGCAGATGCAGTGTTGTTGTGTAGCTACCAAAAACATCAAATCATGCCCAGTGAGACAGCCGTTAAAATAATGTCTTTACCGTGAATACAGGCACTCAAAGTTATCTTTTTAAACTTGTGTACAGACTGATAACGCTGCTATCCGCGGGAGCAGCAGTTTACACCGGGTTCTGAGGAGTGTTGTGCTGAGCCGAGGCCTTGTCGCTAACCCAACCGCTCGCAAAGTCTCATATAACCGTCCGGGATTTCATGTTGAAGTCGTCAGGTTTTTGGTTAGAATTTAGTGTTTTCCCGTCGGAAGATGGACACTGATAAATTCAACTATGTTTACAGCTGTGACTTGGACATCAACGTTCAACTTAAGATGTAAGTTTTGTACTTAATGCGTCGCTTTTGGTCGGTGCGGTGTAACTAATCTATCTTGTGACTCGACAGGATGCTCGCTGTTTGCTATGTTTGTGTGTTTGAACGTTACGTGTCTCGTTGCCATATGTTTTTCTGACTTTAAGCTTTAAACTATGTCATAATTGACTGTTTATCTATCACATTTGTATCAAACAGTCAAGTAAATGTCACTGCAAATCTGATGTGTTAAAATGTGTTGTGTGTTCTTGGACAGGTCTCCTGACTCTCTTTATTAAAGTCATGTGCACAGATCATGAGTCTAATTATTGCAATACAAAAAGTTATTAAGCGGCTGTGAAATGTGTCCAGCTTTTCTCCAGTCTCTCATCTGACTCACAGCAAGTGTCAATTTAAAATAATGAAATATATATTAACTATCTTTTCGCATTTAGTCAATCTAATTATAGTGTTTACACTACATGCTAGTGTTTTCGTCACATGAAGAACAAAAGGAAAAGAGCAAATGGATCAGAACTGGTAAAAAAAATATTGAAGGAGACTTCGTGATTTTTTCATTTAGATTAAGGAATCTATGGAAATATGTTGATACATATATGTTGATATATATGTTCAGATTTTTATTTGTTTAAATACTCCTATTTTATCTGTTATATATATATATATATAGGTAAGTGAAACAGGGTTAAGCAAAAAAAGAAAAATCTCAAAACACATGATGCCTTTTTAAGTTGTTATAGTCACCTTTTTCTCCATCATCACAGTCTGTAGTCTTTATCCTTTTTTTAATTTAAAATAGTTTAGAAAATGAAATCAAATTAAAGCCCAGTCTGTAAAAGTGAGGTTTAAGAAACCCCTATAAAAAACACAAACCTTTCAAGAAAAACTTTACAAATGTTGACTTATTTGTGAGATAACAAGTTGGAGCACTCTTGATAACATCAGCAAACAACATGCTTGGTTCTCCTCTTCCTCACCTTCCTACCTCGTCTCTTCTCTCCTCTTCCCTTCCAGAGGCAGTTTAGAGGGAAAGCGAGAGCAGAAGAGCTACAAAGCCTTGCTCGAAGACCCGATGCTGCGGTTCTCTGGCCTCTACCAGGAGAACTGCTCGGACCTCTATGTCACCTGTCAGGTGTTTGCTGAAGGAAAACCTCTCGCCCTGCCCGTTCGCACCTCCTACAAAGCATTCAGCACACGTTGGAAGTGAGTACCAATCTGTTTCTGTGTTTTCTCTCCTGACCACAGCTATATAAAAAGTAAATCTGCAATTAAAATTAATTTTCTTCACATTCATATAACATTTGTCATTTAGTCTCAATTTAGTAGTAGTAGAAATGCAGTGAAGAGTTTCATAAGTTTCACTGGAGCTTTGCAGGATATGTCTGTCCTTTTTTCCTCTCAATTTGCCATATATTTTTCCTTCTTCAGAGCTGGAAAGACACAAAACTCCCTCCAATACTAGCAAATCCTTATTCCTGTAGTTACATTTCAGTTGCTCAGACCTTTATCTCCTTCTTCTCACACTCTTCTTCTCTCTCTATCCTCTGCCCTGCTGTCCTGTGCAGCTGGAACGAGTGGCTGCGACTGCCAGTCAAGTACCCAGACCTTCCCCAAAGTGCCCAGGTTGCGCTCACAGTGTGGGACATTTATGGGCCCGGCAGAGCCGTCCCCGTTGGGGGAACCACTGTCACCCTGTTTGGCAAATATGGGTGAGTTTAACCTCGCACTATTACTTGTGGGAGTTTTTTACTGATAGAATAAGACGGTGTTAGAAAGTCCTGTGTTTTGCTACCAGGTTGAAAGATTAGCTTTCACCTCACAGCTGCACTTAGTAAGATTTTTATGTAAGTGCACAAAAGTAACAAGAAACCCACTGATATGTCATTTTGAAAAGCCTTCTCCTGTCCTCTTCTAGTATGTTCCGGCAAGGGATGCACGACCTGAAGGTTTGGCCGGGTGTGGAGGGGGATGGAGGGGAGCCCACCACCACACCTGGACGCACCAGCAGCAGCCTAACAGAGGACCAGATGGGCAGACTGGCCAAGGTACAATAAAACCGGGGCTGAGGATTGGAGAGAGTGGGAATTGTAGTGGTGTAGAATAGGAGAAGAACAGGGAAGGACTGATCGGCTGAGAGAAAGGATGGGGGAAAGAGATAGGATGGAGGGTGAACAAGAAACATTGCGTGTGTGTGTGTGTGTGTGTGTTGGAAAAAGAGAGAAACCCTCCGATACGTGTCTAAACCATCATCTGTTCCAGGGCCCTGACCTGGAGGTACTCAGTGATGTGAGTACAAGTGGAGGAGTTAGTGTTGGCAATGCAGAATGTGTGTGTGTGTTTGTGTACCGTATGTGTGTGTGTGAAGAAGGCCTTGGTCCAAACGTATTTGCAAATAAATTTAAACCCACCACTTAAGTGAGGATTACCACAATAGAACAATTCAGACTGTGTCAGGGAAGTACACATTAAATAAACATATGAATACTTTATTCATCTATTAAATCCCTGAACACTTTGCATTGTTCTACCTGGGGAAACCCCTTTAATGCATTTACATATACATTTTGACCCAGGTTTTGGTGTGAACACCTGTCTGTCGAGGTGTACGGCTGAAAGCATCACACACATTGTTTTTTCTGTTTTCTGCTGTTGCCATACGTTAGTGTATTTTGTGTGTGCATGTTTTCCTTGTTTATGTGGACACAAGAAAATTATTTTTGTCAACTTGTTGCAGCTTTTTGGATTATTTAGGGGAGGGCGTTAGAGAGTTCATTTCATTTCAACATCATCTGATCGGATTGGCTTGATTTTTAATCATTTAATTCTTAAAACAGACTCAATGATTCCTACATTTCTTATTAACCCTGAGTGCAGTTGTCTTAATAACATCTAAAGTGTTTTTCTAGGCTGCTACCAGTTCATATGTTGTTTTAAAGAGTGAGTACTAATTCTAACCAGCTGAGTTGTGGGCTTCCTGTTCATGGCCAAATGTGTGCTTACATTCCCGACACCCACACTGACTGATGAGTGGATTGGCTACTGAGTGTGTGACCAGAGATGCTGGATTGGCTGCTGCCACTGGATTTGTGCATGATTGGTTGAGCTGTTTGCACATCAGCTACCATGCTGTGACCGGTTCTGTTGCAACAGAACCTCAACCTCTGTAATTATTTTTGTATTTTGGTAAACCTTTTTCATTTTCTCCCCTCCCTGCCCTCTTTCCTTCTCTCATCTTTCTGTCTCCGTCCAGCTGACAAAGGCTCATCGACAGGGCCACATGGTGAAGGTTGACTGGCTGGACCGTCTGACCTTCAGAGAGATCGAGATGATCAACGAGGTGAGTTGGTTGGTTTACCAGGACTGTGTTTCAAAACAGCATTTTTTGTTCCTATAGTGGAAAAGGGACTAAAAACAGAGCTAAAAGAGAGTGAATATTGGACTTACATGAATGATAATGTTGCTCTGTAACTGCTGGATGTGTAAATAAGCAACTGTTTGTTAAAAGGTTAAACACATCAACTTAAAGCATGATGATATGTCAATGTTGTGTTCACAACTTATGTCCGGTGCAATTTTTTTTATTATAGTCTTGTACTGTTTGTTGTCTTTTGAATTGAATTTAAAAGTTTTTCCTCGTGCATGTTTCTGCAGAGTGAGAAACGCAGCTCTAACTTCATGTACCTCATGGTGGAGTTTCCCCGTGTCAAAACAAATGACAAGGAATACAGTATTGTCTATTATGAAAAGGTATTAAAGGCATTTATAAGCACATCAGCATAGGTGCATTCTATCATGTAATATCCATAAAGCAGGCAGCTGTCTGGAAATGGTGCCGGCTGATTGGTGTGTTTTTCACTGTGTCCCCACTCAGGATGGAGACGACGCATCACCCGTTCTTACCAGCTGCGACATCGTCAAAGTTCCTGACCCACAGATGGGGATGGTGAGAGGACACACACACACACATATAAACACTTACATTGTAGAAAAAAAGTTTGCAGTATTTTCCAGTTCATGGTCTCTCTACAGGAGAACCTGGTGGAGAGCAAGCATCACAAACTGGCTCGTAGCCTCCGCAGTGGGCCCTCAGATCACGACCTGAAGCCCAACGCTGCCACACGTGACCAGCTCAACGTAAGTAACTCGCAGTTTTTATTGAGGGTCCATATATAATTGAATCCAACAGTAAGTCAGTACGTTTATTTATATAGCACCTTTCAAGTGCAGATGTCACACAGTGCTTCACAATAATAGACATAAAATAAAAATAAAAAAGTAGAAATAAACAAAAACTACACAAAGGCAAGTCTTAAGCTGCTTCTTAAACGTGTCTGCAGATCCAAAGTTTCAGAACTTGGTCAGTAAAGTGCTAAACTAGTCTAAACATGATGCGGATGATGAACAGCAGAACACCATTATAATAAAAAAAAACAGGTACCCAAACGTTTAGTAAATCTACTTCAATTAATTAATAGAAAAATAATATTTCATTAAAATTAAATTCTTGAAAAGTCGACATAGTTATTAAGCAACAAATAAGCTCTCTAGCAGCATCACTTGTGATTAGTTGGTTAAATTAACAGCTCTGGCATTGCATGTGTGTGCTAATTAGGAATTGTACAGATGCTTCGAATGTAACTCAACTTGGTGTCAGAACTAACTGTTTTAACATACACAGATATAAATAGTGAAGGATCATTCCTCTCACTGTGTTACGCTCAGTTGAAGCTCTTTGATTTTCAGGATCAATAAAGGATATCGAGGCATTTTAACTCGCAGATAAAGCTGTTGTTTAATAAAGAACATACAGGGTTTGTCTCAGCTGTCTTTTCCCCCTTTTCAATGCAAGTCAAAGTGCCTCAATAGCCTTTGTTTTCAATAGATTATCCTAGATGTCAGATATTTAATAAACAAGTTAAAATAACTGTTTATGTCACACACTTCACATGTTTGGTATGCCTTGGTATGTCATTCCCATGTCTGCTGTTGTAGATTGATTTGATCTGTGTCTGTCTGTATGCACCGACAGATCATCGTGAGCTACCCTCCGACCAAGCAGCTGAGCTCTGAAGAACAGGACCTGGTGTGGAAGTTCAGATACTACCTCACCACACAGGAGAAGGTGGGTGTGTTTGTTATATTCTGCTCCGCCAAACCCAAATCTACTCAGGTTTCTATCTCAATCTTCAAAGATTCAAACATATATTTCTCTCCCAGTGCCGGTGCATACTATGTTGCACATGTTCAATGCTTCCTCCTCCTCCTCCTCCTCCTTTCGCTGCAGGCCCTGACAAAGTTCCTCAAGTGTGTGAACTGGGATCTGCCCCAGGAGGCCAAGCAGGCTCTGGAGCTGCTGGGCAAGTGGAGGCCGATGGATGTGGAGGACTCCCTGGAGCTGCTGTCCTCCCAGTTCACCAACCCCACGGTCAGACGCTACGCTGTGGCACGCCTGCAGCAGGCAGATGATGAGGTAGGTGCAGGAGGACTGAGGGTGGATGATGATGATTCTGTGTGTGTGTGTGTGTGTGTGTGTGTGTGTGTATAAAACTTGTAGAAATGTCCCGAGACAAAACTTTATTGCAAAGTTCATTATCCATCCAACAATTAAAATTATGAAGACTTTTTAAATGAATGAATTACACTTTGACAGAAAAGATCCATAAGCTTTTAGAGTTATTTATTGATAAACCTGAGCTTTAAATCCAAAATATGAAGTACTTTGGAAAGAAAGTCTTGTTGTACCACCAGCATAACTATTCCCATCTCCTCCCTCCAGGACCTGCTGATGTATCTTCTCCAGCTGGTCCAGGCGCTCAAGTATGAGAACTTCAGTGATATTCAGGGAGGCCTGGAGCCAGGCAGCAAGAGAGACAGCCAGGGACTTTCAGATGACTCCGCACTGGACAGGTCAGTACTTGGATGAGAAGTTAGAGCAGCTACTCTGGCTGTGGATCGTAAATAAGTCAACACTACTAGCAGCTTTGACAGAAGCAAGGCACATGTGGAGGTTCTCTTGTGGTTGAGTTGATGAGCTGAACCTCCAGTCATTTTTTTTCTTGTTTTGTTTTTTACTACCTAGATCTAAATTTATCTCAGAAATTCTCACTGCTTGGGAGAGTATATACTGCCTCACAGAATTTGATTATTTTTCTTTCAGAAGCCGTAACTAACTCTTAGGGTATTATGATTTTACTGGCGTAACTCTGTACAGCTCTGGCCAGAATCTTGGGCTGTCAGCTGGAGGCAGAGCACTGACTAAAACAGTCCGTACTGAACACACCATCTCATCAGTTGAAGTAAAAGCTTGCGTAAGTTCTTAACTGCCTTGTTCTCGGACTGTTCATTGTTTACCATTTTGTTTTCTCTCTTTGTAGTTCCCAGATCCTGTCTGGCACATCTGGGCCTTCTTGTGCCCCACAGAAAGGCAAGGAAGGAGCCGACAGCGAGAATCTAGAGGTACGAAAGGCGAAATGTCACTGAAAAGAAAACTAGAGCAGGAAAGAAACTGTCCCTATAGGAGAATACAGTTTTAATCAGTATTAATCCCCACATGGCACATGGACAAACACCAGGTGATGAAGCAGTCGGTCAGAAACACAGTATCTTGCCAGAAATTTCCAATGTATTCCTATTCCACAGAAGACGCAGGGCTAAAGACCAGAAAAAATCTATTTGTTCCAGCTTGGCATTGACTTGTCGTTGTTCCTGCCTCTCTTTGTAGCAGGACTTGTGCACATTTCTCATCTCCCGTGCTTGCAAGAACTCTACACTTGCCAACTATTTGTATTGGTGAGTACAGTTCAAAGCAGCTTAGTTTGTTGTTACTGAAGATGTGTTTGTGTTTGTACATCTGTCAGCCAAACCTCTGTGTCTTCTTAAGGTATGTGATCGTGGAGTGTGAGGATCAGGACACCCAGCAGAGAGATCCTAAGACCCACGAGATGTACCTGAACGTCATGAGGAGGTTCAGTCAGGCTTTACTCAAGGTCAGTGCATACGTTTGTGTTCATCTGTCAGTATTTCAATACAACAAATATAACAGATTGTCATCAAGTATGTTGCCATAGTTTCTGCACTCCTGCTCGTGTCTAAATCTCTAAATGGTTCAGCACCAAAATTAAAGCACTTTGAATATCTTTTTGTTTGAAATATGCTACATAAATACATTTACCCTGCCATAGTTCACCTCACTATTCCAAAGCGAGGTTTTAGTGTAATAAGAGCAGAGTGTTAAGTGGTATCCGTACAAAACCTGAAGTGTTAAGTGGTAAGAAATAGTCCTGCACATAACTCCTTGTAAAATGGTAAATTGTCATTTTTACACCTTGGTTTTTGTATGAATTAAACACACAAGATACAACGTGTTAACTAATGAGCTTTAGAGGTGCTGTTAGGCGGATTTTGTTACCTTCAGACAGAGCCAGGCTAGCTGTTTCCCCTGTTTCCAGTCAGCTTCATATTTACCTCACAGACCTGAGAGTGATTTCGATCCTCTCATCTAACTCTCCACCTGAAAGCTAATAGCATATTTCCAGAAATTATTAAAAACTATTCCTTTAATCTTTCTTCACTCTGATACATGTCTGTATGGGTTCTGCAGCAAATTGAACTACAACACATAGTATTTTTTTTTCTTTGTTCCTTCCCTTTTAATGCTCACACTTCCTCCTCCCTCCAGGGTGATAAGAGCGTGAGGGTGATGCGGTCGCTGTTGGCCGCCCAGCAGACGTTTGTAGACAGACTGGTGCAGCTGATGAAAGCTGTGCAGAGGGAGAGCGGAAATCGCAAGAAGAAGGTAACAGCAGAATACCTGCACATGCAAAAACTTGCTAAACCTATACAGTATTTTCTCTCCGAGTTCTCTCATTTAAATTATGCAGTATGTTTCTATATTTTATTGTGCAAATATTTCCAAAACATGCTTTCATGACAGGTTATTTTGTGCAGATTTGTTAACAAAATCATTCAGAATTTATTCAATTTTCCACTACAATAACATTTTTTTCCTCCTCACATGGCCACACACTTCCTCACTCATGTTTTCATTGATTCTGGCGGTTGCTTTTTTTTTAAAAAACTGAAACGTCACATGAGCACACTGATCCTGCTGAGTTGTGTTAACAGCAGCGTCCTTTCCCGTGTGTCTGCAGACGGAGCGGCTGCAGGCTCTGCTGGCCGACAACGAGAAGGTGAATCTTTCAGAGATAGAGCCGATTCCTCTTCCTCTAGAGCCTCAGATCAGGATCCGAGGCATCGTCCCCGAGACAGCCACACTCTTCAAGGTACAGAAAAAGTAACTTTCATCCTCATAAATAACTTTCTCTGCAACTGAAGGATCCTTAAATCCAGAGCATGATATTCGAGGCACTGGTACACTACTTTCAAGATTCACTTTGCTGCTTTGTCTTGACTGAAATTAGTATCTGTGTTGTTCATGAGTCTTTTCCCTCTGCATGTGTGTCAGAGTGCTCTGATGCCAGCCAAGCTGATCTTCAAGGCTGAGGATGGAGCCATGTACCCAGTTATCTTCAAACATGGAGACGACCTGAGACAGGATCAGCTCATACTACAGATCATCTCCCTCATGGACAAAGTAAGAATACGCTCCTGTTAGCGGGTTAATGGTGGCTTTAGTTTAATTTGATTAGACGACCAGGCACTTAAGCCAATAGTCATTGATGGGGTTTTTATTTCTATTGTAAAAATCTTTGGATCCAAGAATTGCTTCTCTGGCTTTATAACACTGAATGTCCAACACATTATTTCTTGAAGAATAATGACACAGAAAATGCAGTTGTTGCTTTCTTTAGCTCTTTTTATTATGTAAAAAAATATCTGTTTTGTTAAATCAAACCTTCTGTGTTGTTTTTGGGCTTATAGCTGTTGAGGAAAGAGAATTTAGACCTGAAGTTGACACCATACAAAGTATTGGCCACCAGCACCAAGCATGGTAAGAAGTCATGACCACTCATCACCCGGTTTGGTAGAAAATAAGACTCCTATTAGTAAGACAGGCTCTATTTGCTAGTCCCATTGAAATAAAGGATCTCTTTGTGAAGTGTATCTGGCAAAAACAGCAGCAGCACGTTTAATTACTGAAAGAACAATGAAAAAAAAGCAACTAACTTCCAGTCTAACCACAAATAATTACATCCTTGTTCCAGGTTTTATGCAGTTTGTTCAGTCTGTTCCTGTTGCTGAAGTTCTGGCTACTGAAGGCAACATCCAGGTGAGCAGAGCTGTAGAAACAATCAGGACACTGCCTGACAAACAGCGTAACTTTTAATCACATCATTTGTTTCAACAGAGCTTCTTCAGGAAGCATGCACCGAGTGAAAAAGGACCCTACGGCATCAGCTCAGAGGTGATGGACACCTACGTCAAGAGCTGCGGTGAGTCACTTCGTGTCCGTTTAATTTGTTGCTCTACCTGCAGAACATCGCAGGTGATCCCAGCGGCCTAATCAATGTAGTCTCTCTCACTGTGTCCTTCCAGCTGGTTACTGTGTCATCACGTACATCCTCGGAGTAGGAGACAGACACTTGGACAATCTGCTACTGACAAAGACTGGTGAGGTGAACGTGTTCTTTCAGATACCAGTTAATTAACATCCGAGTTTACGGAACAGCTTTAGAATATCATCTCCTCATCCAGGGAAGCTCTTCCACATCGACTTTGGCTACATCCTGGGTCGGGACCCCAAACCGCTGCCTCCACCCATGAAGCTGAGCAAAGAGATGGTGGAGGGGATGGGAGGCATGCAGAGCGAGCAGTACCAGGAGTTCAGGAAGCAGTGCTACACCGCCTTCCTGCACCTCAGGAGGTAAGAGACCGGACACACAATGCACAAGATAACAGAAATACTGTAACTACATTTTATTGTAGAAGAGAGCCATGTTTCTAGTCTCAAACTGTGAGTGTGCATCCACTGAGCAAGTCTTTGATTTGAAAGACGAAGGGAGCATACCGGCAGTTCTGGATGTTGTAGCCCATCAGCCACAAATCATGTCTATTTTACATTATCGCCACCCATTTTCCAAAGCATTCAATTGATTTTTTTTGACGCTACTGGTGTCAAATTATGTCAGTAGAGCATGAAAATAAACTTGCAGAAACTTAAAACTTGCTTGAGATAGATAATCAGCTTCAATTTGTTTGTTACATTATCATTACATGATAATGCTGTTACTGTTATTCAAAATATGGCTTTGTTGGTTTAAGCAGCGGCTTGTAGAAACTTTGATGGCCGAGCTTTTAAAGTCATAGAAACTTGGCCAGAAAATTAATGTGTGCTGTGATGAATTATCTGTCTGCTGTCTGATTTTCATGCTTTACTGACATGAACTTAAACCAAAGACAGTAACAGGAAGTGATGTCAATTTGTATCTGATGAACTCAAAACATATCAAACTACCAGTCCCATCAGCAGAAAAACTCCAAATAAAGGCCTTTTTTAGAAGCATCTTCGTAAGGAAGATACAGTAAGATTAAAACTACAACATGCTACCACACATTTAACCGTTGAACTAAAATATCCTTCTTCCCTCCATTTCTTCAGATACTCCAACCTGATCCTGAATCTGTTCTCTCTCATGGTGGATGCCAATATTCCTGACATCGCCCTGGAGCCTGATAAGACAGTTAAGAAGGTAAGTTTTACTGCAAAGGAACCCCACCGTAACAAGCTTAGATGTCACGCCAGCCAAGTAATTACACTGGCATAATCTTGAATAATGTTAAATTCACTCTGTGTACCTGTACCTCTGATCGGGTGTATGAGTGATAGTTTTTTACCTTCAGGTGCAGGACAAGTTCAGGTTGGACCTGTCGGACGAGGAGGCAGTCCACTACATGCAGAGCCTGATTGATGAGAGCGTGGGCGCTCTGTTTGCTGCTGTGGTCGAGCAGATACACAAGTTTGCTCAGGTATGTGCATTCAAACACACACAACATACTTAGATTTGTCCAGGGAAACACAGGACCATACTGATGTTGGTGAATAATTTAGCCCATTTACTGTGAATCACTGCTGCACATTTAACATCCAATAAGTCAGTCACAAGATGATCTATACGATTGGAAAGAAAAAAAAACAAAACAAAATTAAGCACATTTTTCTTTTTCCCTCTCATCCTTGTTTTTTCGTTATGGGATTGGGTTACCTCTTTAGTCCTCGAAAAAATCTATACTATAAAAGGAAGGAGTGTCTGTCTGTCTTTTGATATTCTTGACAACCGTTCATCCGATCGACTTCACACTTGGCGGGTGTAATGTTGAGGACCCAAGGGAGTGCAGTGTCGAGTGTGAAGTAAATCGGATGAGCGGTTCTCGCCAACACTGCAAGCTGAGCAAAGCCAAACAGTTGGCCCACTCCGAACGGGCACTGCACTAATCATTCAAATGACAGAATCTGAGAAAATCTCCTGGTCAAATTCTGACAAGGGGTCACAACTTGCCATTGCTTTATTTTAAAGCAAAAAAAAAAAGTCACTTAAAAAAAAGTGCGTATTGTTTCTCTTCAGGGTTTGTATGTTTCACGTTTCTTTGATGGATCAGCTGGTTTCGTCTCCAACTGTTGATTTTAACTGTAATAAATGTAACTGAAACCAGTGATGTTTAACTATGTAAAAACTGTGTTTTAAAGCAAACCGTTTGGACTAAACAGGCTAAAACGTGCAGCATGTTAAAAAGGTAGTTTCTCTATTCTGTTAAAGTATCGGATTAAACTTCCCGTCTCTGTTCAGTACTGGCGCAGATGAGCAGAGCGACTGCCGAGACGAGGCTGAAGGGGATCGAACTTGTGCAGCAGGAACACACGATCGTACGGCTCTGACCCGACTGATGCCGTGTGTGTGAGAGTGTGAGTGAGAGGATGAAAGAAAGAAACCCAGTGACACTGTTAAAAAGGCCAAGAATGCACTGCCAACCTTTACTGCAAGATGGCTGAACAAGGACACGGATGTCTTTGTTTGCTTATGTATATATAATGTATATTAATTATTAAATGAATGAATGAAATGTATGGCCAAATAAAAGATTGTTGATACAATTGAACGTAACGACCATTTGTGGGGGTTTTTTTACCTCATGTATTTCTAAAGCAGTGTGTATTTTTCATCATTTTGGCCCAAAAACGTGCTGCTATGCAGCGGTTATGGCGCGCAACAGGTTTCTTAATTGAGCATTGCTGACCATCTGTGGATGGTCATACCGTCGACGCTGGGGGTAGAAACAAGTCGAACCCCCAGAGGGCTGGTGAGTCACCGAGCGAGTGACTAAGCATTTCCTGCCAGACACAGAAAGACATGAAAGAAGAGTCAGTTCATGTGATTTAAACACAAGCTATACATTTCTGTTCTGACGTGTGGGCTCTTTTGTTTCAGACACCGATTAACGTAAAGCAAAAAAAGCTTAATTAATGCATTTAAACTCAATAGAACAAAGGCAGGAAAGTGACGCCTATGAATGCTCTTTTAAAAATCAGGCACCTGCAGCAGAAAACATTTGTCATTAAATTGATGCAGCTTTTAACTGGTTCAACATGCCTTTAATTAAGCACTAATAGAAAGTCCAGTGAGCTCGCAAATTAATAGGTTCTTAAATACAAACTTTCAAGTCTTTTAGTGGAACAGTACAATTCTTTAGCCATTACGGGAGGGAAACTGTCACCTATTATTACTCTGAGGAATGAGAGAAATTGAGACGTTGCCAAAATCACTAAGTATCTTAAGAAACATCCAATTCAACAATGCAGAGGAGACTTTGGGGAAGCAGGACTGATGCAGAGAATGTATTAACGGAAAAGTTCTGTCTTAATGCAGTAATCACATGCCCATATGTATGTTGACAGAGTTACTGGTTGCTTCCTCCACACTGTCCCTGAAGAGATTCCTTTCTAACATGACTACACTGTAAAAGATGGGGGGAAATAACAGTTCAGTGCTAAAATGCACTCTAAAACTCAGCTTAATTTTATATATCAGGCGTCAGCAGTCAAAGTTAGTCAGATCTTCTAAAGTTAGTGTCTTTTTAGCACCTACAGTAATTCCCACAGACTGTGTTTCCTTGCTGAGCTGCAGTGGAAAGATAGTAACACCAAGAGGGAATTTTATACTAAAAAATACTGTAAAATGTGACAATAACCACAATAATTCGATTAACTCAGACTGCTGAAGCCTCAAATTGGCTTTGGCTGAACTTAAGCAGTCACGAGGAAAGGATCTCTTTAGGGCCAGTATGGAGAGGAGGAATTATTATTTCTACATACACATGGAAATATGAAGATTGTTGAAAGACAGACTTGAAAAATGTGAACCTATCCTTTAAGGCAGGAACCCGACTGCCACAAACTAGAGCACTTCAATAGTTTAGTAAAATAAAAAGTCATATTTCCACTTAATTTTAAACCTTTCCTAACTTCACTATATATATATATATATATATATATATATATATAGTTAATTGCTTTAACCAACATGTTAAATTCTGTTAAGTCTACATTTTTAATACACTAGAGGCTAATAACAAATGACTTTAAATTACCAGTAACATCGGTGACTGCCATAAACTCAAGGAAAAAGACCAACTTGTCAAAAATGTATTCATGAGCTCTGTGTTAGCTTTACTTCATTTTTTAAAACAATATTTGTTTTATTAAAAGTAGTCCCATAACAGTGTAAAACAAACTGCATTTATATTACTATATTGATTTAACTGAGCTTGTAAATTAGTTTTTAATCTCATGTCAACATAGGAGAACCGTGGTTTGATAACCTTGATACACTTCTACAATTCTGAAGTGAGATAATGAGAGTTTTGGTCATGTACACGATTTGTTATCAGCTTTAAAGTTAGCAGTTAACACACAGTGTTGGCATAAAGCTCCTCCTCCTTATCGTCAGTATAAAAAGGTGAGTTTTAAGCGTGCTATCTGATAGAGGATCATGATAGAAATTATAACAAGACAAGAAACGAGCCCAACAAGGTCCCCTCACGCTGCGGTTCACTGCCAAAATACACACACAACCAGAGGATAAGCACAATTAAATCCGCCTCAGTGGATATTTTCAGAAAAATTACTGCAAATAGCAGAAAATAAAATAGAAAAGGTCAAACATGTTCCACTTGTGCAGCTCGCCTGTTGTGTAGTCAGGTGCTCAATCACACGAGCCAGCTTCTTGCTTCATACATTAATCATCTCTCCACAATGTAAGCACTGTGCTTATTAATAAAAGCCATGCCACTGGCTTGTACGCAGAGCTTTGGATAACCCCCCAGGTCTCTGTGGACTCTGGAAAAGGTAGAAGGGGAAACAAACAATGCTGGACGGCCAAACCCCCAAGGCTCCCCAATGTTGCGGAAAGAATGCAACACCAGCAAAACAGAAGGCAGAAAAGCGAGATTGTCAAGATGTTCCTTGTTTTCATGCAGGAGGCAGAATGAGGCGTCGGTCACGGGTAAAAGGGCAGCGAAGCTCCGGTGGGGCAACTGTGAGTCAGAAATGTTTCAGAGCAAAAAAAAAAAAAACTTCTGTTATCACTTTGGGGGGGAAAAAGCAGCATGAAGGAGCTGTTGGCTGCATGTGGGAGGGGGTCAGACGTTTTCTTAGTTCTTGTTTATGAAGCTTATGGTTTGGACTGGCCTGCTGAGTGTCACTGGACCTCAGCACAAAAGGCAGAAAGGGAAGAACCGCAACCAGATTTAGATTTTTCACTGAAGCAGCGGTACACACAGTACACAGAAAAACAGCTCCTTTTGGACTCGTCAGATAAACTATCTTTGCCTCATTGGTAATTCTCACTCATCAGTCGATTCTCTGACCCTCTCTGTGCAGCACTCTGACTCATATCAGACTCTGACGAGCAATCAGAGCCAGAAAAATGTGCTTATATGTTTAAAACCAGGAGCCACATTTCTATCACTTGATGACAGACGCCAGCTAAACAGAATTACATGTTAGAGGTCACCTGGTGGTCCAGCAGGGAGGAACAACTAAGATGTGCTTACAACAAGGAATTCAGTGTTGGGTCATGACCTTTGTCGCACATCAACCTCATTCATCTTCCTAATAATGGACGTCAAGAAATGAACAACAGAGGTCAGAGGTTAAGTACAGAACAGCATCTTCAGAGCTGGATGGGATCCATTAACTCATTCAAAGATATTTTAGCACAGTTTGTCGTCCCAGGGTTTGAACCTCACTGCACAATGTTGTGACCTACTCCCCCTTTAGTGGTGATTATTTTAATTACTTCTTTATCTATTTCTCCATTTGTTTATGAGGATGATGTCGGTACTGAGTTAGAGTTGAGCTGCTCTCGCTCTTCCACAGAGAGCGTCCCGTTGCTTTTAACGCAAGGTAAGATTTCATCCATTTCAAGTGGACTTCCCTGGGTCACACTTGCAGAGGTATGGAGCACAGTGAGCCTGGCCCTACAGACACCTACCTTTACAGAGCAACCACTCAGGGTAAAGATGGCTCTCAAGTCTTTTAGAATCAGTCTCCATTAGTTCCACATGTCTCCTCAGAAGAGTGAGACGCCGGTGGGATGCTGATACCAGAGTCCAGGCCTCGCTTCAGCTCCACCCCGCCGCTGTCGCAGTACGCTGCACCTGAGCTGGAGACGTGATGGAGAGGATCGCTGGCGATTCCCAGGGTCGCGGTCTGGTCCTGGTTGGAGGGGAGACTAGAGGAGGACTGGATGGAGATTTGGTCATCTGTGAATTCCACGTGGATGTCACAAAGGTCGACAGGGACCGGGGGAAGAGGGACCAAAGAGACTGGATCGTGAACCTTAATGAAAGACATATGGTGTCAGGAGAAATAGGCGGTGCGCTTTTGTATCAGTGAATTCTGGCAGAGAGAAATAAAGTGTAAGAAAATAAATCTTACCGGAGTCTTGGGTTGATTTTCAGCGGTCGGTGCAGCTCGTCTTGGTCTCAGCAGAAACACGGCGAGAAGCGGGACGAGGAGCAGAGAAGTCAGACCGATTCCCAGACACAGCACAGGCAGCAGCCCTGAGGAGAAAACACACACATACGGGTTAAAGTTAAACAAATCGCTGCTGCAACAAACAGACGAGCAACGCTGCATAACTTCACACCTAGAATAAACAGGATAAGTCAACAGTGAGTCACCAGTAGAGGATTTAATTGGCCTTTAGGACTAAATCATGGATTAGGTTCTGTACATTTTAAGGAGGTAAACAAAATGAGTCTGATGTCCACTTGCAACACCTCAGTGCTGTGGTAAGCACCCTCTAAGATTATTACATTTGAATGATTAACCTGAAACTAACCGGTGTTTAACAAGACAAAGGCAAAGATTAGATAAGTCAGAGCACATTTGGTTCATTGTCTGTGGGAGTGCCCGGCTGTTCAAGGTCTCTGGACAAAGGTTTTGAATATGTCATCTTATGTTATATGTGTAAGGTCGCCTGTTTGCCCGAGATTATGTAACCTTAAAAATCTTTCCAGCAGAATGTAACTTAACACAGATGAGAAAATGATTATTGTTTCGCTCTTGAAAACCATTTATCATTAAGGGAAAGTCAAATGAATGGATATGTTTTTACTTGTTTGCTCATATGTGATTTTTCTTATCTCTTCTTTTCTCTTGTGTTCTTGTTTGCACCTTTTCTTTTTCGTTTGTATGCTTATTTGTATGTGTATTTGTTGAAATATTTTTAAAAATCCAGTAATTTGTTTTTTTTTAATCACATTTTAAACACATTTATTTTTAAAAGTCTGAAAAAATAATATATGTTTGTGTAGCAGAAAAACGTTTTTCCTCTTTCATATCCTGTTAATCATCTTGCAACCGCTGCATTTATCCTGTGACCTCTTTACTCATCAAAAAGAAAGAATAAAAACTGAGGATCCCTCTCTGAGTGAGCCATGATGATCCATCACAGCCACTGGGCTCCTTTCTAACCCTCTTAAGGTTAAATTGTGATCAATTATAAGGCCACTTCAGGTAGACGCTAAAGGTCATGACATGATTTAAAGGCCTCAAGCTTCAAAAGATTAAAATTTGACTCGTCTTCAGTCGTCCTCTCACCTGATTTGGAAACCGTCTCGACACACTGAGGGGCAGATTTCGGGGAAGCAGCCATGGAGAAGGTCGGGAAGGAGAAGTTGGCCACAGCACAGTAGTTCTGACCTGGAGCCAAGCCGGAGAACTCCACATAGGACACCACTTCCTGGGTCCAAACTGTGCGGCTCTGCAAGAACACAAAGCACCAGCCTTCTCAAAATAAGGTAGAAACAATTCACTCATTTTTAGCATTTAGGATTCATTCACAATCTCACACAAAACCTGAGCTTTTAATAAACGACAAGTGGATGTTAAATGGCAACAGCAGATTTTATACTGAGTCTAAATTGAACTTGCAGGCCTTTAGAAGTATGCATTATTTTACAGAGGGCTTCAACTTCAGCGGTTTTAATCTGGATGGAAAATCAAAACAGTTTTTTACAGCTCTACTGGAGCAAGTCAGTGCAACGCTGGACGCTCTGAGCAGCATCCAAGTGTGAACATTTGTTTACTCAATGAGACTTTTGCAGGAAAGAGCGTGCTTAATTTATACTGGGCAACTGAATTTAAATTAAATATGGACTCCCTTTAAAATATGCAGGAACACAACAAAAAGCATGTCAGACCTGGTGCTCAGAGTGATTGAGCTGATTGTACACAGTCACTGTGGTCCAGGGGTCAATCAGTTGAGAGATGGGACAGCAGCTCTCCAGAGAGCACCTCCTGTTGGCAGCACAGGGGAACTGCACCTTCACCACCAGCTGCTCCTCTTTCAAAGAGACTGAGACAGAGGGACCGCTGAAGGCTGGAGTGGACAGAGGAGAGAGAGGGACATGGGGGATACCTACTCTTTATTACATATTACACATTAAAGCAGGTTATCGTACTTCTTAAAAGTTTCAAACCATGTGCAACAGAGAGCCAAGAGCCAGCAGGTTTCCATCCCAGCTGACCCTTACTGTTATTTATCCTATTCAGCACTCCTCAAACTCTGTATCACATTTTTTGTTAGACTGTTTTATGACAGAAGCTGCAGACGGTCACTGACTGAAGTCACTGTAGTCGAACTTGCGCGGCTCGATCCACACGGTGGAGCTGGGGCTGAGGTGGACGCCGAGACGGATCATGTTGTACAACTCAAAGTCTGAGAAGGCCTGAGAGACGTCACAGCTGCGGGACGAGATCCAAACGCACCACGAGACGTCCTGCCAGGGGTCCCTGCAACAAGAGCACGTGTAAGCTTCATGTGCATGAGCAAAAACAGAGAGTCTTCATCAGGGTGTAGGGTGCAATGAGGACAGGTGTTCAAGATAAAACTCATCAAGTGGTCATGTGACCCAGTGCAGCACTCCCTCTTCTTTTCTTCAACAATATAAAACCATTTAGTCAGATGTTTTTGTCCAAGATTCACGCATGAATGTTGTAGCTGTAATTATGCTGCCAGTTCAGCCTTTAACTGAGAATGTTAATGATAGTCACATTCACTGTTTAGGTTAGGTATTTTAAAATCGTGGAAACTATTCTTCATTGTTTGATTTTTTTTTTGGTCTGACTGAAATGATGTAGCTAGATGGCGACTTTCAACACAATAATGTAACTGAGATGATGCAACAGTTAGGACTTTAGTTAGGTTAGTTAGTCCCATGCTTTTAGTTTTTAGCTCCTGACAAAATGTTTCAAGGCCTGGAAATCATAAAATAAATTTTTTCCCCCAGACATTTTCAAATTTTTCAGACCCGCACACCAACTTAGTGAATGCTTGTTTAACCTGAAACCCTTTCCTTTCCTTTCCCTCTGCTCCAACTTAATTTGGGAACTTCTGTTGTGGTTATTTTGTTCACGAGTCCCTTTTTCAGATATCACACTGTACAGATATGGAATTATATGATATATAACATTAATGTCAACTGATTGGTGCTGAATTTTTCTGTCCAGTTTATGGAGCTCTTTCTTTGTATTTATATGAATTTTGTTAAATTGTGTTTTATATATTACTTCAGTTTTCCTTGTTCTTAAGTGGGGGGAACTCCACTGTATAAGCTGCAAGTTTTATGCTACGTGCAAAAAAAACCTAAAACTAAAGAAAAATAAAACTAGTTTATTGTAACACAGAATTTTTTATCAGTAGTTTTCTTTGTGTCTAAATCATGTTGATATATTTGAGGTATTATGCACCTCACTGTCTTTATTGCAATTTATTTGAACTGTTATTGATCCCATGCAGAGAAACAGAAGTATAGACAACTTTAAAAAAAAAAAACTAGAATACTACATACATTATGAGCATCAAGTATACACACAATGAAGCATAAAACAAAATTAACAAGGTACTAAATATATACACACCAGTATAAATAGTAACCATAAGTGTACTGAGAAACAAATGTCACAAATAAAGTTGCAATAAAAAATTAAATTAAAAAAACTGAATGTGAGGGAATAACATTGGGTGGTCTGCAAAAGAGTTATTGGACTTGTAGCAGCAAAAAAAACAGTGGGTGTAAAGTTACAGGAATGCCACACACACACACACACACAGAGAGAGAGAGAGAGAGACAGACAGACAGACAGGAGGACTTACCCCTGAGTCTTTGTCTGCACGGTATAGGTGGTATTAGGACTGGCACTGGGACAATCCCACCGCAGGAGGCAGCCTAAGTCCAGTGATTCCACTGCAGTGTAGCAGACTAACCCAGTTGACCCTGGGAAGTTCGCACGAAACCCGTACACCAAAATAGCACACTCACAAAGATGCTCATTGACCCGTTAAGTCTGATTGTCACAACTTTGTTAACACTTGCAAGCATGGGTGCCCAACAGAGGAGAGAGCGGCTTATTGAAACACAGGAAAACAGCTACAGAAAGGTCAAATAAATGTGATATTAACGTCGGTACTCACCACTGAAGAGCAGGGCGACCATGACGCACAACCCTACTGGTGCTCTCAACCGACCCGTGGTTGCACCTGGTGTCTCCATTGGTGGATCAAGTGAGCCAGACCGTGATGGTCTTAACTACAGCCTGTACAGTACTGGAAGTGACGGGCTCCCTTTAAAAGCAAGACGCATGCACCTGTGGAGACGCACTGAGGAGGAGATGGAATAAACTGCAGGGGGAGAATGATAGGCTGGAGTCAGCAGGAGCGAGGAAGGGGTGGAGAGATAAGGATTTAATTGAAGGACGGTGATTTTGTAAGAGAGAGGAAAGGCTGTAATCTACTTAGGAGGAGGACGAGAAGTTTGAGAGACAGAGCCAGGAGATAAACTTGTTTCCTGATTTAAAAAAAGACAAATGTTTTACTGTTGGCTTCTCTTATGATCAGAAAATGTAAAACTATTGGAACATCAACCTTTTAACCTTTCACCCTAACTACACAGATTTTTCTGTCCCGTCAATCATCTTCTGTTTGTGTGTCTTGTTTTGTTATACTCTTGTCAGATTGGGATAAATGTATACATACATTTACGTTTTTAGGTGGTGGATACGACAAGAGAAAAACATCTCAAATCATCAGCCAAATGCTGAACATTTTGGAGGGGAATTTTGTGTTTTTCCCACTAAAATTCAGGGGATCCTGAATTCATCAGGATTCATCGTCCGGGCACCATGAATGTCTGTACAAGATTTTTGTGGCAATCCATCTATGAGATATGTCTGTCTGGACCGAAATGATGGACCGACCAACCAACCCGACATCCCCATCCCTATAGCCATGCTGCTAGCATGGCTAAAAAAAAGCAGATAACCGTCAGGAGAACATCACTGTATTCTATATTTTTATTCAATGTCATCTTTAAATAATAAGAATCTGTACATCTCTTTAAGCAGGTCTTTGACCATAACAGAAGTAATAATGACATCAATAGTTTCCATATTAACAACAGTAATACAGTTGAAGTGCTTAACCAGGCAACCAGAAGGGCCAACAGAGATCATACAGCAACAAAAGAACGGTGTACAGCACACACTCTTACACACACACACACACACACACACACACACACACACACACACATCCAGCCTCTCACACTGAATCCACCACACACTAACACATGTCCATGTAACACACACACACACACACACACACACACACACACACACACAGCAGTGCACCATACACCTCTTGATAATTAAAGACATGAAAGCAAAACTGCCTGTTCATTCAGAAACAGCACCAAACATCAAAAAATAAATCATTGCAGCAGTAATAATACTAAGCTTAACATTCCTCGTTTCAGCATCATCATCATTAATATCATCAGTCATAAGAATCTTTACATCTGCGAATATACAGGATCCAACCAACGGGGCCCCCAAACTGGAGTGTTTACATGCTGAACAGTTCTGGACGCGGCCTATAATCAGTCAGATCTACGCAGGCACGGCTGACATCTCAAGTTGTGACGCCCTCAGCCCAGCAGAGGGCGACATGCAACTAGTCGCCAGGCAAGACACCAGTTCCTTTGTCCTGCAGCTTTCATGGAGAAAGTCATCCTGGAGTCTGGAGTGTGTTTTAGTGAACCGATCTGGACACTCCGAGCCTGCTCTGCACCAAAAAGTGTGTCTGGAAAACAAGCAGGGTATTGCTGCGTTAAAATCTGTGCAAATTCTAAGAAGACCCACTTCATTTCCAGAGAAGATGTTTTGGTGCAGAGTTTCCACAAGTCTTTTCTGCGTGTATTTGGTGTTGAGAAGCCGGGGTTTATGTCTGCGCCCCCGGCAAGGCGAGTCCCGGCTCCAGGCTGGTGGTAGTGGTTGTGGGGGTAGGAGAGGGCGGCAGGCCCTTGGGTCCCGGACAAAGCAGCCCACGTGAGGCTGCATGGTCCCCGTTCAAGTTCTTGTAGGGGTTTCTGCGCGGTGGAGCTCTGAGACACACTGAGGGGAAGCGAAGGCCGGCAAGGCAGCAGCCGGGACAGGAGATCACCTCCTCCTGGTCCAGAGAGTGTCCGCTGCCGGAGCCGAACGGGGACGAACCGGCGGGGTCGCTGGGAGGGGAGTGGTAGCCGTTGTTGTTGGTTGTGGTGGGAGCGTTGGTGGTGGTGGTGCTCCATCCCAAGGGTCGACTCACAACCACGTTGTTGTTGTCTAAATGAGAGAGGGGAGGCAGGCACGGGGGCCCGTTGGAGATGGCAGACCCCCAGCCGTTCGAGAAGGGAGGGGTGGAGGATTGGAGGGGAGTCGAGGAGTGGGACGGAGGGTGGGAGAGGTTGGAGTAAGGAGATGAAGTGCTGTCTTGTGTGTCTGGGGAGCTGGTGCAGTCCATGGGCTCCTCCTCCTCCTCCTCATCCTCATCTTCCTTCTCTTGGTCCAGCAACAGGGGTTCAATGGACAGAGGAAGACCTGAATCAGTCCCACTCCCCTCCCTGATCTCCTTCTCTTCTCCCAACAGCCTCTCTTCTTCACTTGCTCCGTTTGTCTCACTGTGTACAGTGTCTATCTCAGACGCCGACTCCTCCTCGGTAAGGACAGTGTTCGGCGCTGATGTGAGGTGCGGAGGAGGCGTACACGGCAGCGAGTGGCAGCGCCTGTGCCTCCTGGGTTGGTCCCCGCTGTCGGTCTCAGACGCAGAGGGGTCGTCGCAGTCTGTCAGAGGGGGCAGGGTGAAGGTGAGGGAGATGACAGACTTGCTGGGAGTGTCGAACAGCTTGATCTTGCCGCCCTTGAGGTCCTCCCTCCGAGAGAAGGGGTTGACCCGAGCAGGAGTCGCCAATGTAACAGAGGCGGGTGCGTCTGGGGGGTGGAGCATGTCAGATTTGCTGCGGGAGAGGCGAGGATCTGACAGGAGGCAGAGGGATCGCCTTCGCAGAGGGCCGATCACTGGACAAACAGCTTTGAAGAAAAAGTGAATGGTGCTTAATGTTAATTTGCAGGAACAAACACGTTTTACAATTTGTTGCCTGCAGAGCGTTTGATGACTCACCTTTGACTGTTGGTTCGTCCTTCTGTTTCCTCTCGGCCTGTCTCCTCTCCAGCTCCACCACAATTTGGTAGAAGGATGGACGGAGCTTTGCATTCATCTGGCAGGAGGGAGAAACCAAGAAGAGGAGCATGAAGGAAAGAAAAGAAAAAATGGATGGATGCTCCCACCATGACGCTAGCCCATTTCAGACGTGTAATCTGTGACATGTCTGGCTTCATCTATCTGTTAAAATAACTGCTTTCAGGCATTTAAAACACAGGTTACAGAAATGATCTATAATTGCTCTGTATCCCTAAACACGACAGGACCATTAAGGATAAACGTACAATGCTGCAGCAATATTTGGCATCTGGTACGAGAGAGGCAACGCAAACGCTACTTTTTCTTCTCTCAAGCAACGCCATAGCTACCGATAAATGTTTGTGTCAAATTCACCACATACAGCTGCCAGTTTATCGGGTACAGCTAGCTAAAACTAACAGTCTAATACAACAGTCCTGCAATAAATCCTACCTTCATGAAGGTTATAATGTTCAGTTAAGGTTGAAACTGTTTTAGAGAGGTGCTGATTCTACTGTATGGCCATTTTGGGGGATGTAGTTAGTGGTGCTGTTGAATTGTATTTATGCAAAATGCGCCTAACACTTGAGCCGACATGAAGCACCACCTGAGAACTTCCTCAGATTTCCTCACCATCATGAAATCACCAAAAATAAAATAGGCTAATCTGCACAAATGACCCTGCAGCAAAGAAGGGAAAGCTAGAATAAACAGAGAAGGCATAAACCAAGGAGTGTGTGTGTGTGTGTGTGTGTGTGTGTGTGTGTGTGTGTGTGTGTGTGTGTCAGATGAGTGTTTCTTACATTACAGCAGGCGATGGCCAGTTCCAGGAAGTCAGGAGGACAGTCTCCCACCATCTGCTGAAAGGCCTCCACATCCAGACCAAAGTCCTGTACAAAAACACAATGGAAATCACAGATGAGGGTTTACATTCATGTTTCTGTGTGTGCTTTTTCCTCTGGTTCAACAGAAATGTAGAATGACCCCTTACACCATCGTCTGTTCAATGTTGAGGTGAGTTAGCGCTGCCAGACAGTTAACTGCAGTACTGTTAAACAGCCACAAGGGGGAGAAATGCTCTTGTGATAACTTCAAAGGCTTTCAGTGCTGGTTTAACTCTGCTGCTGTGTCCTAAATCCAAACTACATACTAATTGCATATACTGCATGTAAGAAATGGTGCAATGCATGTACCAATAGATTTCAATCAAACTGGAAATTTGGAGCACCACTGCACAAAGAGAGGGCAAAATGTTAGTTTTGTTTATTTACATTTTTAAATTGAATGTTTTGCAGCTGTGAGCAGCTCCCCTATTTTGTCCGTGCATTGTGCATTTACTATCTATACTGACTGTATACTTAGTGTTGCTGCTTTTCCAGTTTGAACACACAGCAAAAACCTGCTAGAATACATATGTAATGTGGAATTAGGTGAGTTGAAGTTTAATACACAGATCATAAAAAGGCACTACATGTATTCTGTCAGTTATTTTGAGCCCTTTAGCAGATGACATTTTGGGACATGCAATCTTCCATCAAGATAAAAAGGTCAGCTTCCTGTTTGTCCAAGATGACAATCAGCAGTTAGACCCCAAAATTATATATCCACCATGTTTTACATATTTTTCGAAATCATCTGTGGCATGGTGAAACTGTTGCTTAAAGCTATGAGTAATTTTGACACTGCTGCTTGCACAACAGCCATGTGCTGGAGGTGCTTTTGAAATACTGACAGACTAAATTAATACAGGAACTGTCTGAGAAGACTTATTAAAAGATTGCTTGAACTGTGTGGAAACCTGCTTACAATAAAACCATTATTGATAATAAGGGGCTCTATGAAATGAGACGTGCATGAGAAGGGAACAGGGAAGTTTGTTAATGATGTCTTTGGTACCTCAGTGCGCGGCAGGATGTCGGGGTCGGCCTGTATCCTTGCAATAACCTCACACAGGATGATCCCGTACGCAAACACATCCACCTGCAGAGAGAGGAAGACGAGACGCTCAAAGAGAGATACACATCTAGAGATATAGATGAGATCAAATCAAAACAGGAAGAGACAACTACCATATACCGTTGAGATTTTAACCTTAAGTTAACCTTTTAATGTTATAAAATTATCAGATTTTAATGCAATGACAAAACACTCAAATATTCTGGTGATCAGATCAAATATCAAAACATTTGAATTATTGTCTAATTTTTATGTTTTCTATTTAGCCAAGCTTGTCAAAAAATAAAAAATAAAAAAACTTGGAAAAGAGGGCAAGATGGGCCATTTATTTAGTCTTTAATTTCTCTTGTAGGTTACAATTGCATATGCCTTATTAGTAATTTATGTAGCTTATGTATTATATATTATATATATTATTATTGTAGACATGAAGGTCTGAAAATCTGATTATGTAAGTTATGTGGATTTGTATTCTTTTTTGCAATATAATCTAAAAATACGCACTACGTTCTGGATCTAGTTTACACTAATTTGTAGTTTCTTGTAAGTCGAGGCAGGCTGCATAACACAAAAAATGTCATCATCGTCCCTTAAACGAAACCCTAACGCACAATCAAGATTTCCACTTCGCTATACAGAAAAGTACTAGTCACCCAGGCCAAGAAGTACACCTCTTACATAACTAAATTCCTGTTTGCCTTCCACATAATAACTGATTCATTAAATATTTATTGCTGTACTTCACCGCCTGGTTTATTTGACTGGCTTTCATCACACCCACTGTGGACCTTGAACTCTTCCAACAACCTGCAGCTGAAGGGTTATGAAGAGAGCTATCCGTCAGTACCTTCTCATTATACACCTCTCCTCTGAGCACCTCCGGGGCCATCCAGTAGGGGGAGCCGACGACAGCCAGAGGCTCCTGGTCCTCTTCCTCACTGCAGAGAGGAAGGGGAGAAGAGGAGAGGAGGAAGATTCATTTTAAAGCAGCACTTATTTGAGGGTTGAACTCTCAAATCCATGTCACAACACCCAAGTTTAAAAGGATCTCGTTACATTTAATTTTGGGGATATTGCCTTAAGAAATATCACCGGTTGGGGTCAGAATAATGTTTCTTTAAAGGGCTTATGAATCAGTTAAAATGAATCATTATGAAGAAGTCTTCACAATAAATTTATTTGTGGTGCCGCTTCAAATTCATCTCGGTTTGGGAGACGTTGCTTTAAAAAAAAAATTAAATGAATCAGTTAACTGTTAGTTATTTAATCAGGCAAATATTCTCTGGTTCCAGCTGCTTAAATGTGAAGATTCCCTGCTTTTATTTTTGGTGTGTTGTATATATCATATTAAATTGAATATCTTTTGGTTTTGGACTGTTGGTCAGACAAAAACAAGACAGTTGAAGACATCTCCTTGTGCTTTAAGAACTTGAGGGCGATTTCTTTTTACTGTTTTGACATTTTAGAGACTAAATTACCAGTTTACCAAAGTAAACAACGGACAGATTAAAATAATAGTTTCTTTAGGGGCTTAAATCGGTTAAGATGAAGAAGAAATCTTCAGGGCACGAATGGACGGAACAGCTGTGATGCTTTTACCAAGGTTAGTCCTAACCCACTTCACAGAAAGATGTCTTAAATTTAAAACATTAAAACATATTTGTTTAGTCATATTTGATTCAAACGTTTTAACTCATAAATGCTCTTTAAAAAAGGTCCATCTGGTGTAACACGTCCAATGACTTGGAGCAAATCTGTCTACTTATGGAGGTTTTTCTTGTTTTACTTTTCCTTTTTCCTGTCTTATGTAATAGTTAATTAAATATCTTTTGCTTTTGGACTGCTGGTTGGACAAAACAAGCAAATGTGAAAATGTCACCTTGGCCTTTAGGTAATTGTGATGGTCATTTTTTAGGCCAAAGGATTAATTGAGAAAATAAACAGCAGATCAAACAATGATGAAAACATTTAATAGTTGCTGCGTTATTAAAAAAAAAAAAAAAAAAGGCTTTGGGTTAAACAACCACATCAAATATTCAGATGTGTGCATCAGAAGAAAATAATGCATGTTTGCAGACTGCAAAGCAAAGTCCCTACAGTGATGCACGAGAGACGATGAAAACCTATTTTCCTTTCAGAAGATCTGCAATTTGTAAGAGACGATGACAGATAAACAAATGGTTGGACAGTAACACTCGAGCAAGCAGGCATCACGCTCCATTTCATTAACGCAGAACCCAATCAAGAGGGGTTTTATGGGGTGAAACCAGAGTGCGAGTGTTTGTGTGCACTTCCTCTGTATCTACGAAACCGCAGTGTTTTTCAGTTAAGTGGAGATAGATACTGTTGTGCAATTTTATCTGAATAAAAAGGAAGGAAGACAAGAATGTGCAAGGACAACGTGCACACACACACACACACACATCCTGCTGGCTGATACTTCCTCTTTGTGCTATTTCCATCTGCTAATGTGGGCTATGATACTGCAAAAAAAACAAAAAAAACAAAAAAAAAAAAAATACAGCAACTGATGGCAGAGGGAGAAATGAGGAGCCGAGACGACCGTGGCTCCCAATGTAAACACCATTTGGAGAAGTGGACCGATATAAACGAGAAAACAGAGCGCGCTGCAGAAGGCAATGGAGGGAAAACAGCTTAACAGAAAAACTCATAAATGAACAGAAAGAGTTGAGTAACGACACCAGAGGAATGATGGGAGAGTGAAGGACAAGAGTGACTTGTTATAGCCTATGGAGGGGCAGCAGAGATCCAGTAAGGCAGTAAGAGTAAAAGGAGGAGGACTGGAATAGTTTGACCTTATTTGGAGTGCTTTTCCAAAACCCCCTTCACCTCCTCTCCTCTCCTTCCCTCCATCCCTCCTTTCCTTCATGCCACAAGCACAGTGGTAGCACTCCAACACACACACACACACACACACACACACACACACACACACAGTATTAGCACTGCTACAGGATACAACAGTGTTTGACTAAAATATAGAGCAAACATGCCTTTGAATACGATGGAAACACAAGTCACCAGCTGCTGTTGAAACAGGCTGGAGCAAACAGAGGCTTCATGGTTTGATAGCTGCAGGTATGCAGAAATACACAGTGACAGACACTTGCACACATCCAGGTGGAAGCCTTGCATGTGTAAAATATCTAGCCTATATAGCCTTGTTTTTAGCTGGATGGACGGGCATGTTTCAGCTCATTCGATGGATCTCGACAGGTTTTTCAAAGCCAAAACAGTGTGACAGTGACACACACTTGTGTAAACACAAAAAAGGTGGCTGGGCACAAACAGAGCCAGAGGAAACGCACACCACACGCAGAAAAGGGCAGGCCAGGTTACAGTGGCAGCTGTGTCGTCTCAGCAAGAGTCGTGTGTTTACTAAATGACCGCAGACAGAGAGAGGAGGGGAGGATGAGGAGCTAATTGGACGTAACTGTGTGTCGAGTGTGTGTCTACACATGTGCGGGCAGGAGCCTCGACATCCCGCCCCCAACAATCCAGCTGATGCTCTAAATCGTCATCAATTCACTGCCTGACTGTTGATCCGTTTGCGGAGAAACAATATTCATAAAGAAGACAAATCGTCTAATTTGAGTCATGGACATATATTGATAGCGGAGAAGTGATGTCAAGTGGTAGCAAGATACACTGGGAACAAAATAAGTCTTGTTCTTAAACTTACAGTTTGACCTACAGGCACTTAATACTTAATATTTCCATTTTGGAAGACTTAAAGGAATAGTTCAGCAGGGAAAATAGGGAAATAGGCCTATTCTCTTTCTTGCAGAGAGATGGATAAGAGTTTGTTACACCACAAAGCTTTATAGCATCTCTGAGTCGACTGTTTTGGTTTCATGCCCCACAACTTCACTGTTTTGGTTCAGTCTCACCACTCTCATAGCGTCATCTCCTGCAGCAGCAGCAGCAGCAGCAGCAGCAGGAAGCTGTACGAAAAAAAGCTCTTAAAAAAAATAAAATAAAAAACAATCTGTCCACTACCTGCTCAGTGCCAAACAGCTGACAGACACAGGCAGAGACTAGCTGGTGAACATAGTGGAGCATTCAGGAGCTAAAGAGCCAGATGTTTCCTTCAGAGGAGTTGGTAGAGACCAAAGCCCCTAAGCTAAGCTAATCGCCTCCTGGCTCCAGCTCCATAGTGAAACTTAACAGACAGCGTTAACTCTTTAGCAAGAAAACAAAAAAGCGGATTTCCCAAAATGTCAAACTAATACTTTAATATTTGATCCGCCAAAGTCCCGAAGCTAGAGATGCAAGATTTTTCATGCTGCCAGGATTTCAGCACTTCGAGACATTTGGAAAGTTTAGACAAGAGTTTTTCCCCCAGACACGGCTGATAAACTTTTATATTTTCAACACTATTATTCACAATGAGTGCCGTTACTCTTTAAACATGAGTATATTTTACAGCCAACACTTTTACTTGAGTAAAATTTTCAATTCAGGACTTTTCCCTTCTTCGCCTTGGAGTATTTTCCTCATTGTGGCATTACTACTCTTAGTTAAGTAAAGCATTTGATCATCCACCATTAACGGATGATATGTCGTCACTGGAGAACCAGCTGAAGAAAATAAAACTGGAGAGCTGTAACTTTGCTGGTCATTTATAGTCGGCACAGGCCAGCTGTGAATTGATGGCGGTGAATAAAAGATGCACTGCATATTAAAAACACAGAGGAGGAAACGCAACGAGACGACGCCAACAGAGCGGCGAGTCCGTGGTGCATCATGGCCGCTCAGATTAAATATGGACACCACCGCTGTGAGTCAAGCTGCTGTCGGCCCATCATGACGCTTCCCAATATGAATAAAAGTTCCCCAAAGAGTGAGTGGTGGTGGAGGGGGAGGGGGAGGCAGCATACATGCATACTTTGGAAAAACCCGGCTGTGCTTTGGTGTGAGCAACGTCTCTCTGTGTGTGATCGTGTCTCATCCGAGTGAAAAGAGAAGCTGTGGCAGACATTTGTGAACGCTTTGCTCCGACAGATACGGCATGAGAGATAAATGAGACAAAAGAGAGAAGTGGAGGAATGTAATTTATTGAGCGTGACTTATCTAAATCACAGAGTGTTGATAGAAGTTTTGATGAATGGACTGTTATGGACTGACCTGTAATCTGGGATTTTCTCCGCCAGGCCAAAGTCTCCCACCACGACCGAGCACTCGCAGCCCTCCCAGCGCACCAGGCAGTTCTGCACAGAGGGTCAGAGGTCACACACACATCACACACGTGATCCTCTTTGTGTACTTCAGTGACGTAAGATTTTTATTGCGCAGAGCTTTTCATTTGCTACAAAAAAGGTTTTCAGGTGACCATATAAAAACATTTAGTTCTGCAGCAACAGTAGTTGATGTTTGCAAACTTACAATTCAGCCATCTCACCCAAAATGAACAGAAATGGTTGACTTCTGTGCCATTTTCCACTATGAAGTGACTATTTCACCCCGTCAGCTTCTTAGCAGCCACTTAGACCACAGCGTCTCCTCAAATCTGGTTTGCTAATAGCCGACAGTTTCCAGCGTGTCAACATTTCCTTTGTAGACTTTGCAGACTTGTGTTCATGCTCTACTTTTGTTGCTCCAAATTTCACACTCAGAATTCAGACATTGAAATAAAAACACCAGGAAGTGATTTTGGACACAGCCTTTCAGCACTAAATCACAGTATAAATCAATAAGAGCCTTTAAAAGGTGACACCAGCATTATTACCGAATCCTGAGACTCCATCTTGTAAGGGGGTCAAGAGTTCAAATCTAGACCTTTATTTTTTTGGTATATATATATTGTGCTTACATGGTGCATTTTACTACATAAAATGATGCCTAATCAGGTTACCACACTCAAATTACTCATCAATAACTTAAACATACAGTATGTGGGAGAAATGGGTCCACAGCTCATTTCCACCCCCGGGGGCCCACAAGTGTTGTTATCTGGCCCTGGATCCATATAATATAAATTAAAAGATCTCTGGCTTTTTAATGTTTTAGAGCTTTATATTTTCTGGTTTGTACACTTCATCTCCATGTTTAATTGTTTACTCTCTCTCTTCTTATCTAACTCCTTTAAAATGTGTGTTTTAAAAAGTGCTGCATGAATAATGTTTTCCTGATTTCTTGCTTATGAGTGTGCTGCTTTCCCCTCCCTTCTTTGACGTCTACCTGCGAGCCAGGGCCTCAGTTTCTTTTTCTGCATGCCAACATCAGCATTAGCTGCCTGCTGCTACAGTCAGCTGCTGGTTTAGGACGATTTACCTTGAAACCAAAACCTGAAGGTTTGGAGTTTAGTCCGTTTTCTGTTTCTGTTTACTGTAAACTTACATATTCATTTCTCATTTAAAAACTCTCCTGAATTGAGCTACATCCACAGCGCAACATTTCCCACACATCCTTTTTGTTGCCAGTTTCAACACTGGACCTCCATGACGGCACCCGACAAGATCTGTGACGCACCTGCAAAGCCTCTAAATCTGCACCAGAGCTTTTTACTGTTTCCAAAATCTACACTCAAAGCAAGAGATCACCAAATGTTTGCAGTTACAGGACTCTCATGTGGAACATCCATATGACAAGCAACTGCAGTTTATTGTGCATCTGTGCATGTAATACACATGTATCGCTACCTTAGGAGCAGAGTCCCTGCGGAAGATCAGTCTGTGCTGTTAACTCATGTGTGTGTACTGCACATGGGCACTGATGCGCGTGTGTGTGTGTGTCGTCACCTTGGAGGTGAGGTCCCTGTGGAAGATGCCCTTGCTGTGCAGGTAACGCAGTCCCCGGGCGATGTCCAGAGCCAGGCTGAGCCGCACGCTCCACAACAGGTACACGTCGCTGCCCAACAGCTGCTCCAAGTTCCCGCCGTTGATGTACTGGATCATCAGGATAAACGGCAACAAAAAGGAGTTAATTATTAAACACACAAATCGACGCACAATGAGTTCATTCCATTTTGAAATTGCCTGGATGGTGAAATTAAAGCTGCTTCACTTATTGTTTTGGGAAACTGGGACCTTAATGTCTCACTGGGGCTGTGCGGTGATGTACTGTACAATGTGCTGTTAAACTTGGCCATGTTGAATGTTGCTGTCAGGCATTACATACACATTACATTCATAAGTATTTAGTCTGTTATCAGAATAGCTGGAATTGGTTTTCTTCTCTTTATCTCCTGTTTCATTGATCAGTCACCAGTTTATTTTACTGCTACTTCTGAAGGACTCCACTCGGTTTTGAAGTACAAATGAATACTGTCACATGAAAAGTACAAGGCAAGAAGTGCTGAAATGATTAAATCAATCATTTGTGAAGTCTTCTGCCAAAAAGGCCAAATATTTAAATGGTTGCAGCTTCCAAAATGTGAGGATTTACTGCTTTAAATCACTGTGAAGTGAATATCTCGGGGGGTTTGGAGTGCTGTCAGAATAAAGCAAGCAACAAGTTGAAGATGTCACTTTAAGTTATGGGAAATTGTGGTGGACATTTTTTAAAATTTTTCTAAACTTTTTAACATTTTTGTTAACATTTAGCTTTTTGTTGGATAGTGACAGTAGAGGTAGAAACAGGACACCTGGTAAGAGGTATGACATGAAACAAAAGGCGGTTTTATGTTATGCATTAACCACAAGACGACCAGAATTCCCCTTTTTCTAACATTTTATAGATTGATCGCCCTAAAGACAAGTACATTTCTGCACCATTAAAGTGATTTCACTCTCCATTTATCACCAATTCATTATTTTAAAAACCCAGCCATTTTGAATCCCTGCTGACCTTTTCACTCAACACAACATGATGACGTGTGACACAAATATTACCATTACAGACACCAAATCCCTCCCCCATCCCCCCTGATCTTTTCTTCTTTTCACTGTTGAGCAGCTCAGTTACCATGGCAACGCCAGGTAAACGCATCGCACGTAAGAAACAGGTGAAATGTCATGAACTGCCTGACCTCAGTCTGTGTAACACAGTCAGCTGGGGCCCCACAGTCATAGATACTTTAACTGTGTATTAGATAGAGATCATGTGTTTGTATTATAAAAACCAAGAGAGCTGCTGCTTATTGATCAACCTCTTTAGCAATCAAAATAATAATGTGATTGTTTAGGATTTTTTTTCCACATGGAAAAATAAACTTCAAGTTTTTTTGGTTTATAGCATAGAAACTGGAGCAACAATCTACATGAGAAGTGATTGGTTGAGATTTAATACATCATATGTTTTTAAAGACAGGATCTTAGAAACTTTAAAGTAGTACGCTCGGGTGGAGTTGGATTTACGCCCACGCGATTTGAAGGATTTTTTCAGAGAAAATCCGCAACACAAACTTATTCATCATTAATGTCTTAACAAGAAGTAAGAGGGGAAAGTTTGAGTAGGCGCCGGGAATTTTGCTGGCAAGTGCTGTCAAGTATACCACTAATGAAATGTAAAAAACTAGCTAAGGTTACGTAGAACTTGACTTTTCTCCAAGAAACTGTTTTGAAAAAAAGAACAAAATCAACTGTAAAAACATTATTTAATGTAGAAATAAGATGAACCTGAGATTTTACTTGGTACCAGTTTATCTTGATTGATACAATGTCAAAGGTCACCAATACAGGCCTGTAGCTGAATTACAGAATAGAAGGTTATCACAATCTAAATTGTAATTAAAATAGTGGTCAGACAAATTGCAATCTGCCTTTCTTCATGATTTACGTTCATGACATTTCTTGTATTTATGTAGAGGTGTATATGTATAAGCAGTTGGCTGTTTTAACCCCCACTACACAGTTTGTTCTTGATGTACTGCCATCAGGGAATAAAGTGATTCTTTAACATGCCATTGTGCTCTGCTACACAGCAGCAGGTTAATTAGCGTCTTACCTCTGTGAGGGCGTGGAGCTGCCCCTCATGGACACACACTCCTATAAACCTGGAGGTGGAGCAGACAAACACTTTAACAACAGAAGGAGAAGAGCAGTTTCTTGACACACACACAAATATAGTTCATGACAAAGCAGATCCAGCGCAGCAATTTTGTGATGAAGACCAGGATCTAATTGTAATGTGTGAGCCAGCATAAACCAGGTGTAGGGAATCAATGTTTCTTACCTGAGTATGTTGGGGTGCGATAGTCGGTTCATGAGCTGGACCTCCCTGAGCATGTTGGCTCTGTTACTGGCCAGGATGTTCATCTTCAGAGCCATTACCTGACCCGACACACGATGCTGCACCTGCATCAAAACAACAACAACAAAAACACAAAAACACAGAATACTTTTATTTTGATCCACAATTGACACTAAAATGATTTCAAAACTGCAGGTTCAACATTGTTTGTGTAGAAATCGGAAAACCAAGGAAATTATGCAATTTAGCACCGGAAAATACACTTTAAAAAAAACAACAAAATCTGGCCCAACAGACTCTCTGGAGCAACTAATGCTTGTTCCACTTTTTAAAGAAAGATGACAATTGATTGAAAGTATAATTTTAAAAACACCTCACAGCACACACACATATAACAGAAACAGGCCTGCAGCACGGTATGTATGATGATCATTTTATTTAAAACACATAAATCATCAGTTAACACTACCTGAAGTAATAAAGTGAAACTATGACATAGTGCCGAGTGATATTAATGCTCAAGTGCTTTTGGAAACTGGCCATGAAACATTAGCAGATCAGATGTGTTTCTTCAGCAGTTTTGGCTGCTTCTCCACCCCGACCTGCTGCTATGGCAATGGCTCCGTCTGGTATGGTAACCATGGTGATGCGATGCTTCCCCCCCACCCAGGCTACATGTTAATGCATATTTGCTTGGCAAGTAGTTTGACTTCCAACAGAAATGCACACAAGCAGCAGACGAGCATTAAATACTCACTGGCAGAGTGTGCAGAGAGAAGAAGTCAGAGGTGTTTCTG
Organism: Macquaria ambigua; assembly: GCA_008360985.2. NCBI lineage: Eukaryota > Metazoa > Chordata > Actinopteri > Centrarchiformes > Percichthyidae > Macquaria > Macquaria ambigua. Next base: position 7,296 of record VMKM01001923.1, on the reverse strand, counting down.
AGTCTGTGAGTTAGTTTGTGTTAATATATGCGTGTGTGTGTGTGTGTGTGTGTGTGTGTGTGTGTGTGTGTGTGTGTGTGTGTGTGTGACTGGAGTGAGAAAGCCCAGCACTGTATGTGTGTAATTACCAGTGTTAGATACTGTAAGAGCGAGTGAAGGCGAGAACGTTGGCATTAATCAACCTCAAGAAAGGACTGCTGCGTTTTTATTTTTGCTTCTTCTGTGTTGATGAGTTGTCTTACATGTTAAAGGGGCCTAATCTGTAATTGTTTTGACTTTATAAATTACAGGTTTATTATATAACCATAATTTAAATTATACAGGCCTGTTTCACAGCCGTGTTTACCATTATTGATTTAAACCTTTAACAGCGTCAGAAAACAACTATATGCATTACAAGAATAGTTTGCTCTCGCTAGTGTCAGGTCAACTTAAAACTTAAAGACAGTCCATCAATCTGTGAATAACAGCAGGTTGCAGTCTTATTCAAATTTTGGTTGTGGGGCCACACTTTTGTTTGCATTTAGGATCAGTAATCAGGCTTTTAATGCCTGACTGCAAACCAAATTTCCTTCGAGCTAATAATAAAGTTGGACTGGCATGGAAGGGTTTCAGGTTGTGTCTTCATTAGTGACACGAGTGTGCAATGAAAGATAGGGTGAGAGAGGAGGAGGGGGGGTGTGAGCGGTCAAAGTCTAGAGCTGAAGTCAGTCTGACACTGGCCTGGATCTCAGCTGGGCTCTGGATCAGAGTGGTGATAGAAAAACCTCAAAGCCTATTAGAGACAAGACTAGAGTGCAGCGAGTAATGCTATTAATGCGCACACACACACACACACACACACACACACCTCAAAGCCTATTAGAGACAAGACTAGAGTGCAGCGAGTAATGCTATTAATGCACACACACACACACACACACGGCTAAGGCTGCCCTCTTCATCTTAACAGCCAGTCAATGAGAGTCAATCTTTGCCGCACTAAATCCACAGAGCCACTTGAGGACTTCAGCCTGTGGCAAAGTTCTGCACACATGTAAATCACAAACACACATATAAAACTGTGTACAGTAGCTGCTTCCTCTTGCAGAGAGGAAGCTGAAGCAGAAATTCAAACATGCAGCAGGAGTGTGGAGGGAGTGCAGGACTAATCTCTTCTTCTCTTCATATATTTACAGCACTTAGAGGACGAGGCTCGTGTAGGCTGGTAGCTGGAGCTCTGCAGCAGATTAGGATGTTTCTTTATACACACAGCCTCCTTCTCCTCCTGCTTCCATTAGCACAGATTTATCTGGCAAACAGGGCTGTGGGGCTCTCCGTCATCGCACTTGCACACATCTGCCTCCTCACTTACTTAAAGAAACCATTACATGCTCGTCTGGCATCCACTCACACACACGCACGCACGCACGCACGCACGCAGGTTACAGTGCAAACGTGAGCCAACTGCTGATGCAGCTGTGGTTGGAACTGCAACGCTGCTTGACCCGACTGTTTTGTCGCGACAGTTTTTAGACTCCAAATAAACAACCTCTCACTCATCATCATTACAGGATGAAGGTGTGTCTGACTCAGCGCAGGGCAAAGCCACCATGAGGTATGCGTGGCGTTTTTTTCCCCCCTCAAATGCTGTAAGCCAGCCACTTTACTGGTCATCTCCATGGACTTGCCACTGGAATGCCGAAGTCCACGCCTACATCAAGATTACCCCATCATATGAAGCAATTACACACACATACACACTCAGAGCAAACACACACACGCCCACGACAAACCTCTGCTCACATGCACGCGCCAGGACACACCCCAAAGCTCTCCTTCAAAACACGCTCGGCCTTGTAAAGTGCTGCCGTCAGCGGAGGAAAGGTCACAGGCATCTTTTGCTCTCGTTCTGTGCAGCCAACATGTGCAGCGATGTCTGTCATTAGCCGGCGGTCCGACGGGGCAGACTGAGGAGGAGGATGTGTCAGAGACTGCAGATGGAGGATGCACACAAGGGCAAGAGAGACAAGCTAGACCTTTAAAAAGATCAGTGATTTTAAGGGAGTTCAGGCTTCTGAGACAGAAAAATATGAAGACGGTAGTAACAGAGAATTTGCAAGAAAATGTGTTTCAGTCTCACAAAGTCCAGATACGAAACGGTAGTTTAAAGGATGAAACTGACAGATGGAAATTTCTATAATGCTAGAAACTGATTTATTTTTGTACAGGACTGTAGCCAGGATCTTGGAAATACTGAGCTCAAGAGTCCAAAGGAATTTCTGAATAGCCACCAAAAAAAAAGTCTGTAAAATTCTCTTTTTCCACATTTTCTATAATAATCTAACTGCTAAAATATATATATTTTGGCATATTCCCGGTTAAGTAGCGTTTCAAAGCATTTCCGACAATATAATTCTGGTGGAGAAATACCAAATCCTGCTATTTTTATCCATGTTTTTGAACCAGGCTTTAAAAAAAACACTCACCACGTGAAATTGTAGAATAGAAACTCCTTTTCAGGATGTTAAAACAACCCAAATTTCCTGAAACAATATCAAGGACATGACCTTTCTGTCCTCAGTGGTAGCTACAGCCCTGTGTTTGTTCCATGTATGTGATTATTCTGTGTCTGCACTACATGGCCAAAAGTTTGTGGACTAATACTTTTCAGGTGTCCACCATGTAGTGGCAACTCTGACTGTAAGCGAAAAGGAAAAACTCACTCTGCAGAACAAATCGCATGTTTCTGCAGGGCTGCAGAGGCTGAGTGAGGCCACATGGCGCACACACACAGCTGAATGACTTTGCCTCTGGACACTGGGTCGACTCTAAAGGCATCTTTTCCCTCGTGGACTTCATGGTTACTTCACAACTTCCCACCAGCAGGGGCCAATGTTATCATTTCACCAGCTGAACGTATACTCGTCATAAATGAGGGTCTCCAAATAAACGGTGGGGATTGTTTGTGGAAATGCATCAAGTCTTGTAGGCACAAGACTCTGCAAAGCAAAACAGTCAGATCTAAATGTTTAGCTAACGGTCAGGTTATTGTGGTATTTACATGATAAAGTACGTTACAGCCTCAGTGGTCTAAAAACAGAATCTACCCTTCAAAAAAAAAAAAATATCATCATTATTAAATGTGCAACTTCTGCAGCATTTTAAACCAGACTAAAGCAGAAAATTAACCTCTGAATCAGCATTTCAAGCCATCACTTCAAGACAAAAACAGGAAAGCTTCGACTGATTTGACAAGCGAGCTTTGAGCTGAAGTGTGAAGGGACTGTGTGTGAAGTCCCTGAGGGGTGAACTCCACTCTGTGTGTGTGTGTGTGTGTGTGTGTGTGTGTGTGTGTGTGTGTGTGTGTGTGTGTGTGTGTGTCGGAGAATCGAGAAAATTAGCTTCTCCTACAAAACAACTCATGGCTTAAGCTGCCGCCTGAGGCTCTGCCCTCAGTTAAAGCGTGAAGAAGCAGCAAAAAGAGTGAGAATGCATGTGAGCAGGCAACTGAAACGAGGCACCCAGCCAAGCCGGGTCCATCACTTGAGCAAGCAGGGAGGGCCCCCCCCTTCCCTCCCCGCCCCCCTTCTGTGCGGTCGAGCCGGGCTCAGAAACACAACCTGATCCAGGAGGCGAACAGTCCAGGTAGCAGACACGCTGACACACAACCGCTCACTCGGTCTGTTGCACAACAGCAGCACCGGGCTGACCACGCCCCCTCCTCTTCCACATCCACAGGCCTATCGTCTGTTCGTTTTTTGTTTTTTAAATTAATGAAAAAGCGAGTGAAAGCTTGAAAGAAAGTAGCAGGGTTTTTTTTTTTTGTAATTTGGGTGAACAGACCCTTTAACCTATTTTTTCCACTTACCTCTAGTGGTATTTACTCATGCAGACAGTTTTGATTCAAAAAGGGGCACTCCACCAATTTTGCACATGAATATCATTTTACTCTTCATGGGGAGTACCACTCTGTGAAAACAGTTGTATAATATCTTCCAGGGATGCATCAGTGCAGACACTGACCTTATTAGGTGGATCAGGTATCAGCCATAACGTGACTGCTCCACATTAAACAGTTTCTTTGTCAATGTAATTCTAATATTTAAATGTTTCTGCTTCCTGGCCCCATGTTACTTTACGTAAAAGAGATCCCAATTAGTTAAAGGCATCGGATCAGGACTCAGTATCGGCTTGAGTTGAGGTAGGAATCAGTATCAGGAGAGAAAAAGTTGAATTGGTGCATCCCTGATGTCGTTCTGTGGCTCTGGAGGAGCTTCCTCAAATCTTATAAAATAAAATAAATAACCCTGATGATGTCACAGTGATGTCACCTGTGTTGTCACAGCTCGGGCTCGGGACAGAAAGCCATTTGCGTTGCAAAGTGGGAGTTTGAAATATGTGGAGTCAAACATGGAGCTTGAATACCAGGCAGAGAGGGTATAATGAGAGACTGTGTTGAGTTGCATTATGGGAAATGTAGGATCCAGTGTTCTTGGAGCTTGACTCATGCCGGGGACTAAAAGTCAGAATATCTCAGCCTCTGCCGTTTCGATTTTGACTATCCTTTTTTAAAATCTGTCTCTTGCAAGCCCCACAACATTTTGCAAGTGCAATACTAAATCGCTGGAGTGCCCCTGTAATTTGCCCAGGTTTTGGGATACGAGTCTCGGTGGACGGTTTTCATACAGAATATGTTTTTAGATAATCCACAGCACACACCGTCAACAGTTTTTAGTGGAACTACTTTCTACCAGAGAAACAGGGACAGTTTCTGGGAAGAGATGGTCCTGTTGATTCTTTAATATGTAATTCCGTTCACTTCCACTGAATCAGAGAAGACGCAGCGATAACAGAGACAGATATCTAAAGACCTGGGCAAAAGAAATACACTCTGTGTGGCTTGAAACAACTAGAGATAACAGTATGGGTTTTTTTTTTTTGTGATTTCACTGAACCAACTCTTTAAAAAAGCATGTTGGGACAGAGGTGATGAAAACAACAGAGCTCTGCTGCACCACAAAAACATTTCACCATTTCTGTGATGCTGACTAGACATGCAAACACTAAGCCATTTGTTTACTTTCTTGCAGGGGAGCGGCCTTCCTCGGGGATTAGCTAAAGACTACCGCACTGCCAACATGTGGACGGGAGGAAACACTCATTGTGCACTGATGTAAACACATACACTCTGTCTCTTGAGATAAATTTATATATAAAAAAAAAAAACACCAACCACGATGGAAAGGAGGGGGCATCTGAAAACAGATAATTGTGCAACTGTTGCCCAACACTTCTCTATTTTAATCCCTAGTCCATCTGAAATATTTCTGACAATAAAATGGATGGTTCAAGTGAAGACAGGCATATCACATGCTCAGCGCTGTCGTGTTTGTACGGCTGTGCAGAACATAAACAAAAGCTAAATACTTGTGCAGCGAGTGGCAGCGGAGCAGGCCCCGACTGGAGCGAGGGAGGAGAGGAATAATGAGGGAAAAGTGCTACACTAAGCCGCTGATGTTCAAGTCTGCACTGGCTCTCCCATACCAAACACTGCCATCCAATAGCAACATGGACACACACACACACACACACACACACACACACACACACACACACACACAGAATGCCTCCTAATCCCAAATACTGAAACCGATCACAAGCACACGGATGACAGCTGATGATGGATCGTGGTTTGTGTATGCAACTCCAAAGAATCGTGTCTTTTTTTTTCCTCCTCCTTTGTTGTGATTTTATCTTTCCAGAGCAGACGTTGTTCCAGCAGCCAAGGATTTCCTAAGATTTTCCTAAGATCTCAGCTCACATCTCAACACATCCAGATGGGAGAGTCCCACAATGAGTATCTTTTTCTCTTTCAAGAAGAGTCATGTCTGAAATTAACCTGAAACTGATAAGATGGAGAAAAGATACTGTTCCTGTATGCGACAGCCAACGTAACCCAAAGGAAGAGGACTAGGGCTGCCACTAACACTTATTATGTTTCCAATTCCATCAATTGTTTAGTCTATAACAAGATGGCCATCACAAATTTCCTAGAGCCCAAAATGACGTCTTAAAATAGCATTTTTTTTTTCAGGTTGCCCCTCATTTACTGTCAGATCTCCACTGTTCACTATCAATTAGAAATGCATAAAACGCCCCACAAATTATTTAAAAAGTACTTTTTTAGGTTGATCAACAGTCCAAAACCCAAATATATTCAGGTTACACCGATATAAAAACAGAGACAGTCAGCAAATCTTCACATTTAAGAAGCTAGATCCAGTACCCGTCACATTTATCTTTATCTGTTTTCACAGCTGTTGTCAATTAAAATCCTCTTTTGATCAACTAATCCACAAATTATTGATTATTATTGATAGGGCTGGGTTAAATGGCTGAAGTCAACACTACAACAGTTTCTCCAACATCCATACATATGGCAATAAGAGCTGAAATGATTAGACGATTAGTCAATTAGTTGGTTGCAATTTAGATAATCAAATAAGGATTTTAGCAAAAATGCCAAAAATGTCAATATCTGCTGGTTGTCTCAGTCTTCTATAATAATAAATGGGATATTTAAAGATCTTGGACTATTGATCAGAGAAAGCAATGTGAAGAAGTCACCTTGGGCTTGGGGAAATTATGTGCATTTTTAACTATATTCTGAACCATTAATCAAGAAAATAATTGAGATTAACTGTTAACGAATAATTAGCTGCAGCTCTAATGATGATATGGCAAAATATGCAAAGCATAATAGAGTATTAAAATAATCAAATTGTGAAGTTAAGTGCAATGTAATGAGTTTTATGTTGTGTATTGAGACAAAACTCTTCACACAACAAAAACTTCAGTGACTCATCTAGTTGTTGTTGTTTTGTCTGTAAATTAAGGTTTAAAATCAATAATTTGTACATCAACATTTTGTAATATGATGTGATCATATCATCACAATATGAGTCCACTGTAAGTCGCAAAGTTGAGCAGCAGATGAAAACTGGATATACACAACACATGCATACACACACACAAACAAACAAACAGTGCCACCACAGCAGTGTTTGGCAACCCATTTCCCTCACACATTACCTCTGTCACAAGCATCTGACACACACACACACACACACACACACACACACACACACACACCTCCTCATTCAAGCTGACAGTATTTGTCCTTTGGAGATTCCAGTCTGTTTTAAATCCCCTCTTTATCTAATTACTCTCCTCCAGCTCATTATCATCATATCTCACACACACACACACACACACACACACACACACACACACACACACACACACACACACACA